>RJWJ010032309.1:0-18568 GCA_004363605.1 Indri indri
ACTGTGAGTCTTCACACCCAAGGGAATAGCATGGCCTTGCTTCAGGACTGGAAGCATCCATCCATCTTCCTACCTATACAGAAGCCAAATGCAAGGGTTGAGGCAGTAGAGAGAGAGTGAGTGATCATGTATAATTCAACTTCTGTGTCTCCAAAGCTAGCAAGCTCTGTATACAGGAGAGCCCTCAGTAAGATACAGGCTACCTAGGTGAAATTTTGGGTTTTTCAAACATCCTGCCTGCCTTCATCATCTTGCTACAGTGTCTGAAATTCCACCATTAAGTCTTATATCTGTCACTACTGAATTGGCTCATCCAAATGCAATGAGGGTGGAGGGGTCCCAGCACATAAGGGAGCGTGGGCAGTGTAAGGGGCTGAGAGAAGTCGCGGGTGTGGAGTGATGCTGAGCAAGGCGGGTCCAGGGGTGGCATCACGGTGAGTTAGACAAGGAAGGATGCTATGGAAGAGGTTAGCTCCTTGATGTGCGAGGGGGTGTCTGCACCTGGGAGGAGGAGCTTGGTTGAAGGCATGGAAGGCTTTCCTCCTTCCTAAGTTTACCTTCAAATTCGTGCCTTCTCAGACCTCACGGGCAGGAGCACCTCAGAATTGCCAGGCTTACACTTTGTTTTCCTTGTGCATCAGCCCTGGAAAAGGATTGGCATCAGAGATGAAGGACAAGAAAAGCAGAGAGCGTTCTCGCTGCCAGGCCTGGGAAAACTCTGTTCCCTACGTCAGAATCAAAGAAGTGAGAAGGAATGATAGCCCAGGATCTTACGTGCAGACAGGTCGTGAAAAATCTACCAGGTAACATTCTGCAACAATATGTTGCATTCTTTGCAGCGTCCCTGTGATGATGTAGCTGATGACCAGGACTACCAAGCCTGGTCTATGGGAGTCTGTTCACATATTTAAACAAAAAAGTATTGCTTCACTACATTTCCTTATATTTTTAGGCTACGGCTAATTCCTTTCAGTCATGGGCGTGTTGAGCCGTAATTATTTGTCCAGCCGACACATATATATGAAATGTACATATATATCATACACACACACACATGCATGCACACAGGTATCACTGCTACCCATGTAAAGTCACAAAGGGTGAAAAGGAGGGCTGGGATCAGGATGAGATGCTGAAAAGTCTCTTGTAAAATTCATTCGAAGACCTGAATATAGAATTAAGCAAAGAGTAATGCAATGAGAACAATAAGGCAAGAAAGAAAGAAAGAAAGAAAAGAACTAAAATTCATAATCTTTCCTGCCCTACCTCCGTGGGGAGTGTTCAGCTCATTTGGAGGGACATCCTCATTTGTAAGAGCCAAAGCCTTTCATCATTTCTGGGCATGGCATCCATTAATGGCAGACCAGGTGGTACCAGCTGCACACGATGAAAGAAATCACACGGTTTCATTATGTAGAGTAATGACAGAGGAATGGGCAGTCCAGACCAGCTGGATCTGTCTCTGCCACTCTTCAGTGCGCGCGCACGGACACACACACACACACACACACATACACACGCCCCAGAAAAAGAAGACTCAGAAACTCCGAATTTGTGGAGGCAGAAATTGAACCTGGTACCCATGGAATCTGGAACCTCTCTTGCCTGTTATAATGAGCAAAGTCGTGGGTCTTGCTCATAATTGACAGTAAATCTGCTTACTAAATTAGGTAAAAATAAATAAACTAAATTATTATGACTTTTCAAAGCCATGAACAGCCAATAAAAGGAAAAACAGAGACATTGCCACATTTTTTCCTCTATAATAGTAATAATAGCAAACACATATAGCACTTGTTGTTGTGTGTCCCAGGTGTTGTGTTGTCCTAGGTGCTTAACCTAGATTAATGCACTTAGTCCTCATAATAACCCTATGATGTAAGTATGCTTATCATCCTCTTTTACTGATAGGGAAACTGAGGCCCAGAGAGGTTAGGTAATTGTCCAAGATCTCACCACAAATGCTTGGCAGAAGAGTCCATATACTCAGGCGCTGGAAGGGTCCCTGAAGTACACCTTACTAGGATTTCGCTTAATCTCTAGCATCCTTCTCGCACCATTTCCCATCCACTCTAATCTCTATGACCATGGAGTGGGGCATTCTAACAGAGCGAGGTTGCATAAGGGAACACCGGAAAGGATCTTGGGGAACCAGGCTGGTAGCCCAGGCTGCTCAGTCGACGCTGGAGAGTGTCTCAGGGGAAAGGTGCTGCTAGTGTCCAGAAAAAGGCCCACAGCACTGGGAGAAAGGACTGGAGGAAATCAGAGGATGTAACAGTTCGGGAGGAAGTCTGCTTTCAAAGTGAGTGAGAAAGTCGCACATACCACTCAACGGGGTCCCTGCTTCATTAGCCACTTCATTACTGAGGACTTTGTGTATATTCCATTTTTCCTCTTGAAATACAAAGGTGGCATAGAGGCCAGAGTGGCAAATTGCATGACTTCTATAGTCAAGTTTCTGTTTTCTGGACACACCAGGGAGGTTCCAACTCATACTCTCCTTGCAGTGTGTTTGACGCTTATTCTTGTGGAGGACGGTGATGAATCTGGGTGTATTCTTGGCAGAGCATTCTTATGGGCACCCTCTATCAGGTTAGTATCCCAATACTATTGCTGTATCCAAATACTAAAAACAAATGTGACTCTTTATCTCTGCCAGTTAGATCTCTTAATTCTGAAATTTTAATGTTCACACCCATTGCACATCTTTTAAATGAAGGTTCAGATCTCCGGGAGTTCTGTAGCATTCCAAGTTATGCAACCTCCACTAAATGCAAGAAATGACACCAGATTTCAGGTGGTTATGTGGCTGTGGAATTAGTTTCATTATTTTGTATTTGGTGTAGTAGGTATAAAATCTCTAGATGCAGCAACTTTATAGGTCCCTGACTTGTTGGTTGCTGTATAGCTCAATAGTGAACAAGGAAGGAGATGCAACCAGTGTTGTTCCAGAAGAAAAAACAAAAGGACAGAGTCAGAGCTTTTCAAAATGGCTCAAAAATGAAATGGGGTGCCCTTCAAGGGACTGAGCATCCATCAATAAAAGTAATCCTTGCTCAACTAGGTGACCTTTAACGTCCTCCCACCCCAACTCTAAGATGTTTCTGATTATTTTCACAGATAACTTAATTTTTTGTATCCATAGACATCTAAGCACTTAGACATTTAAAGAAATCATTTCAAGTAGCAAGAAATTTTATGATGAAGCATGTGTCAACTGAAGACAATGATGCGGTTCATAAACTTGGAAAGGAGAGCTTTATTTCTCATGAAGGGTTGCAGCCTGCAGGGTGGCCATTCTTACAGGCTGGGAAAAAATAGCCTCAGGCAGAAGCCAAGAACCTGTACTTCACGGGAGGGACAACAGGAATAGGAATTTATGCTGAGCAAGGGGGCCAAATATACATATTTAGCAAGCTATGAGGAGTCATGAACATTTACGAAACAAGAAACATACACATGTGCAATTGAGTTTTATGCAGCTCCATGGGATCCATGTTCAGAAAGTGGCATCCTTAGCATGATCTGAGAGTAGAGTTTTCAGACCTCTGACGTCTAAAGATGAAGACAAAGACAAGAAAAAGCCCTCAATATATCCACAGACTGGACAGAACCACTCCATGGTCACTGGCCCATTATGAGGAAGGAATGGTGGTCAGTTGAGCCAAAACCACAAATAGGGAGTAGCAGCATTGGGCAGTTGGCTGAAATCAGCAGTGGGACGAGTCTTTCCAAAGGCTGGTTCTGTTTAACCCTCAGGGAAGAAAGCCTAATAGTGGTTAACCCGGGAGGGGGTGTAATGAGGCGTGTCTGACCTACCATCCCATCATGGCCAGGAACTCAGTTTTAAGGTTTCTCTGGGGTTTCCTTGGCCAAGAGGAGGGTCTGTTCAGTCAGTTGGCGGGCTTCAGATTTTATTTTTGCTCACGCATGAAAAATTTTCTAAAAACCCTACAGAGGTGTTGGTGACCTCTCTGCAGGGCCGGGACTCAGAATTGGGGCTGATCAAGTGAACAGGGACCGTGGCCCCTGAGAGCCTGCCTGGGTGTGTCAAGGAATAGACACGCGTGGAGAGAAAGGAAGGGAAAGGGGGAAAAGCGGGATAAGGAGGGTGACGGTGATAATGACACTCACATAATCATCACAACAGTCACATTAGTCAATTACAGTTGTTCTCATTTTTCACACGGAGGAGCTGAATTTTGAGTCGTGAGTCCCAAGATTGCACAGTGAGTGGCAGAGGCAGACACGGCAGACTTTGGTGTCGGTCTCCTCATTCCGGGTTTTCCCACAGTCGCAGGCTGGCCCCCCTGCACGATGGCTTGCTCGCTTAGCCTGGATGGCTCAATTTTTAAAGGCAGGTCTAAGAAAAGAAGCTCATTTCTGAATCCTGCTGTAAGCCTCATAGATTTAAAATATTATTACTGCGGGCAGTCTTAAGTATGGTGCTTAATCTCCCAGGGACTCACCTTTCTTTATAGGAAATGGAAATAATATTCATGAACCTTAGAGGTCTATTAATATTATAAACTCCAAATTCCCATTTGGAAGGACTAGGAGAAAATGGAAAATGATTGAGTTCATATTAAAAAGAAAGTGCAGAGCCCAAACTTTGGTTTCACTTTTTGACTTGAACTTTGTTTGGTTTATGTTTCAAACATAATCTATGTTTTCTTTATGCTTATGTTTCTCTATTCTAGGAAGCATGAAAGAAACGAAACCGTCCCATAAGCTTTTCTCACATTATCCCATATCCAAGAGAGCTACAGACCTATTTTCTATGATTCTATCAGCTATGGGCCCAGCGGTTTCCTTCACTTCCTAAAGACAGAGTAGAAAACAGTTGAGGCCAGTGTAAGAGCTGTTACTCTCCGACAGCGGTTCTTAACTAGGGATGATTTTGCCCTCCCCCCACCTTGCCCCCCGCAACCCACCCTCCAGGGAACATTTGGCACTTTCTGAAGGTATTTTCAATGATCACAACTGGAGGTGCTCCTGGCTTCTAAATGGAAAAAGAAGCCAAGGATGTTGCTAAACAGCCTACGATACACAAGGCAGCCCCACGACAAAGAATTGTACAGCTCCAAGTGTCAATATTGTAGATATTGAGCAACCCTGGTCTAAAACCAGGCAAAATGCATGAGAGTCTACCTGGGCACCCTCATTGGCAAAATCTTCTAAGCCTCCAAACCTAGAGAATGGCAGCGTGGCGGAGCTGCCTACGGCTTCTGACAACACACAGGGAAGACTTCCCTGCATTCTCCACCCATCGTCATGGAACGTGCTATGTGAGATAGAGAAATGTTCCTTAGATCACTATTTCCACCGTCTCCTTTATTTTTCTCTAGGAAAAAGCAAATTAACTTTTGGGAATTTCTGGTTGTCTGTCATGTTACATCATTTTTCATGGTTTTCTTTTAATGTCAGAGTTTTCCTTTTGATTTTTCTTTTATAAGCAGCAAAAGAAAGTGTGGAAAGAAATTTGGAAACAACTTTTATAAAAAAAGGTCTAACGTCTCTAAGAATAAAACCAATCATTGGAAACCTACGTTTCAGGTTTTCCAAACCAACTCCAAGAGGTTTCCGAATAACTACCCAAATGACAACTTCAGTAACCATTTTCAGTCTCTACTGTTTTTAAAAGTCTGCTGCTTTTACAAATTCAATCCAGTTGATTAGACAACTGGACTGAACCCAAGAAGAATGCCTAAAGGAAGAACTCAGGAACACAGACTAGTTTTCAGACTTATAAAAAAAAAAAAAGGTGAAAGATATTCAGAAAGGTCACAGGTAACACCACATATACAAAAATCAGAACATAAAACATAATATGACTTGACTATCAAGGTGAAAAGGCAGTAAGTTCAAAGTCCAGGTACGACTTTTACATTTTTTAAGGCGGTCTGCCCATAGTACTTAAGCTCTGGCAAAATCCCCAGCCTTGCGGGGAAGCCTGAGTCACTCACCTCGTTCGTTTATTCTCTGTAAAAGGTGACCTGGGTGTGTCTGCTCTGTGACTCAGTGTGTTGAACATGCTGAAAAACCTGAGAATGGAAAGCCAATGATATCAATCTTGGAGTTAGAAATAAACGATGCTATTTCTTGGTTCAGCATTGGGCCTAACCAAGCAAACTCGACTTTTCTGGTCTCCTAAACCTTTGAATGGCCTCAATTTTAAAGTGTGTTGAAAAGTTCTCACCCGTGCGTGTGATGCTCAGGGTTGTTTTGCAATTTGTGGGTTTGGTACGAACCAAAGAGAATCTGAAAGTTCTTTCTCAAGGCAAGAGACAAAGTCGGATGATGACAGTGTTGGCCTGAGCTTCGGGTTCAGAAGGATGATGACAGTTTTGCTGAGCTGAGAAAGAATGGAGGATCTAAGGTAAAGTGAGTGCTAAAGCAAGAAAACCACCGACCGCGGTAACCGCGAAGCATCTAAAATGGCTCATGGAAACAGAAAACTGCTTCAAACCAAATGCCGAATTCAATGCCCACTTTTGCAACAAGGGACAACCTTTTGATATATATAACACTTTCCCTAATCCTTTTCTCTAGACATTTAAACAAATGTTAAGTGATTTTTTTATTTGATCCATTTATACTTGCTCCTTAAAAATAAACTATAAATATTGAGATTAGCGATGTATTTCTGTTTCATATAGAGCTTATTTGAAGCATATTCATTGATTTTGAAGTTAACCTTTATTGTTGTCTTTTATATTCCAAACATTAAGAGCATTAAATCAAGCTAATTTTTTCTTTCTGGTGTAAAATAAAAAATAATAAAGCAATAGTTTAAAAAAATAGGCCTCTTAATTCAGAATTCATCACTATACTAATAAGACAAGAGTTTTTCTTTATGGGTTATTACATATTCACGTCCACACACATAAACAAAAACATACGATGTATGTAAAATAAGCTGATAGCACAACAAATAGATATAATTTCATGGGAAAATGTTAGCTCATTTTCATGAAGAAGCTTTTAAAGATTGCAGGGTTATTTTCTTAAATTATTCAACTCATCTGTTTATTAACACAGAACTTCTAACTGACCAGGAATCCCACTTAAAATTATTCTATTTTAATGCTGGATCAAATGTATCGAGCACCCCTTAGGTACTCAGCACCCTAAACACGTTCTTTCATTTCAGCCTCGCGATAACCCTAAGAAGCAGGAACTGACATTATCTTCATTGAACAGACGTAGAAAATAAAGCAAAGAAGTTAAGAATCTTGCCCAAGGTCAAGTGGTAGGTGGTAAAGTCTGGTTTTAAAGCTGAGTCTGCCAGAGTTGGGGCCACAGGCCTGAGACACAGCACCATAAACTTTTCATTAGTCTGGGTATTACTTTATGGACTGCAACAGTAAAATCACATGGTTTTAAAGTAGTGTACAGTGAAGAATTAATCACAAATTCAAACTGACTTTTCTTATTATTTCCAATTACTAAGCTTTTAACATATGTTAGCTAATATTCTTTTCCCTCTAACCTCAAAGTGTTTTCACAGTAAAATTTTATTCACTTTCAGTTAAAAATTCTATAAGATTTACTATATTTTTCCATTGAAGAAGGTACTAATATTGTAAGCTAAATTTAGCAATAAATATCTAGAGCCTTAAAATATTTACACCCTCTAACTTAGAAATTCTGTTTCTGGGGAATTTATCCTCCAGAAATAGTTAATATGCATATAAATGTTTTATTACAAACACATTTATTTATATATTTATAAAATCAAAATTTGGAAGTAATATAAATATATTGGGGAATGGGTAAATAAATGATGGCATTGCTATTTCAAATAATGTTTATAAACAGTTTATTACACCATAGAAAAACACTTGGGTGAGACATTTATTTTACTTAGAGTGTGAAACAGAGAACAGAAATATAGAACTATAGGGAAAGCATTTAGTTACAACTATGTAAGACAAACTTTCCAGACTCACAAAACTGGAAGAAGACACAAAACCATGTTTAAAATGCTTTTATATTTTACTTCTGTTCTCCTATACTTTCCAATTTAAAACAACTTGCATGCGCTAATTTAAAATAGAAAGTACATTTACATTTTCTTTTTTTTTTTTTAAATTCTAAACAGAATGGCTAAAACTTAGCAAATTTGACCATCTGTGAGTCAGCCTCAACTTGCCATGAATCCTACAGGTACAGCTGAGAGAGGGAGTGTAGTTATGTGACCTCTAGTTAGAAAACACAAAGAACCCTGTTTCTTTCAAGTACAAACCACGGGATTATTAATGTGGACGCTGCAAAAGATTCTCGTTGTCCTAGATGTGATAGAATCGTGAGGTCCTTGGAAAGAACCATGAGGCCAGTATGCCACACCTTTGCATGACTTTTGATACCACATCCCAGCTTTCTTTCCCGGTTCACTAGGATATTCTATATGATGGCAATGTCTGAAACCAATTGCCTTTGCAAGACACTGCACTGCCTCTGAGAGAGACAAAAAGGAATTGTCACAACGAGATGGCTTTCATCACTGTCGATCCTCACAAGGCTGATTTTGTTCGCACCTGGGAGGAGAGAAAAAGATAAAAATGAGGGTGGGGAGAGGGATGGGGCTTGGAAATCAGTTCCTTGTCTTCTGGGTCAATACAAAGTTTCGTATCAATTCGAAGGGTGACCCAAATTGCAAAGCCAGGACTTTCTGGAGGTTGAGAAAGGCCTTGGCCATGTCCATTTAAGCTCCTATTGCATATTTTTAAAAAGGAAAAAAAAAAAAATCTATGCACAGTTTGAAAACAATGTTATATTTAAAATATTCAGTCCTTTTACTGTATCTTTAAGAACATGTAAACCCTCTTACTTGGAGATAACATTAAAAACATAAATTTCAATATTTCATAATAATGCAATTTTTAAAAACCTTTATAAAACACCCCCTAAAAAGTTTCCATGGTCAAAAATGTTTGGGAAACATTTGCATTGCATTTTGCAACAGTCTTCTCGACAATTGGCAAAGTGTATTGGCATATTAAAAGCTCCTAGAAGTTCCACAAAATAGAAGTCTGTTTCACTTGGCTTATCTCATTGTTTCTCCAACCTAATGAATCAAAACATCATCTTCTTTGAATACAAAGAAAAGTGGATCAAAACATTCTTTGGGAAGTGTTGCTCTAGGTAAATCAGTGTCCAGTCTCTTACTTTCTCAGTCTCTTCTGCCCTCAAGCCACATCTTCCATCCTCTTTCCCAAGCTCCCTGGACCTTAACTCTAAGATGCAAGCAAGAACCTGGCAACAATTGGATCAGTTCTTGGGATGTTGCCAGTGGATGTTACACATCAACTCTGATCTGAAGAGAATCCATGGACAGCTAAGAGAAGAAACAGCTCCATCCCCATCCCGGTTGGTCCTTAGCCTCCCTAGGACACCAGTTAAAGTTTTGTTGATTAAGGTGGTCCCCTGTTTTCTATGTAGTTTTTTTTTTAAGTGGACATCTTTCCATTTGAAACTCAGCACTGGCTGAGGCACCAATTAATTCTGCATAAGCTGGTATAGCACCATGAGATGCTGATCCATTCATTCATAACCACAAAGGATTGTTTTAGAGTCATGTATGTAACTTCTGCCTCCAGCCCTGTGGATTTATTTACTGCTTAGTCCTGAGTTCCTGCAGCTGTGTCCTTTCAATGACTGCTTTACAGTGGCCAAGAGAGTTGAGGTCGGCTGCCAGGACTCTGCGATCTGGAGGAACACATGGACACATTATTCTTTTCACTCTGAAGCTATCCAATTCCTGTTCCGGTCAGATGGGGAGATAGTGGGAAGGCATCTCTGAAGCTGCCCAGCACTTACTGATGATGATATTACTGCAAGAGAACAGGCTTATATCTTCCCTTAGTATGTTCTTCAGTGGAAGGTCAATTACTAACAAAAATGTAATAATACCAAACGTAATTCTGAGTGTAGCTCCTGGCTTTATTCATAAGAACTACTCTGGAGCCATTATTTTCTTTACTCTAAGTCTATACATTGGCTCCAATCTGCTAGAAACAAGAGGCCAGCAAAGATTGGTTCCTATGCTAATTGAATACTAATGAGGCTTTTGCTTAAGTTGCTTTTTGTTATAATTATTTGCAACTACATCTCTTTTGTATTTATGTAGAGCGGGGGAAATACCTCAAAGGTAGCAAGATTCTTACTTAGCCTGAATATTTGCAGGAAAATATCTTGCCACTCTTTCTTTTGTACTTGTACCATTTGTAAAGTGTTTTGTTCAGCACTATGGAAAAGCAAAATATCATCATAATTATCACTGGCTCTTTGTCCACAGTGGATTTCGTCCAGACTCTAGCCAGTGACTCTGTGACTAACAATCTGAGTCACTAAGTTTCAGATGTTTATGTATTTCAACACAATTCCCAGGCTGAAAGTTTTTTAAAAAGATTTTCATGCTTCAGGACTCAAAATTAAATGCCCTTCTGTATTTCCAATCTAGTGGCACTGAGTGACTGCTAAGAACAACTCAGTAGACAGATTGAATTGCTCCTTTAATAACAGATTAATATTGGCAAAGGTCAAAGAATTACCAAAATGTCAAAAGACATCTGTACTTCCAGGATAAAAGTCTCCAGACTGGCAGAGAATTCAGTTAATTATAAATATTTGTGTTTTCACCATGGTAGTGGCACAAGATAATTTCAGAATTTAAAATGCAGAGAACCGTGGTGCTGAGAAAACTGGATATTCGCATGCAGAAGAAAGAAACTAGATCCCTATCTCTTGCCACATACAAAAATCAACTCAAAATAAAGACTGAAATATAAGACCTGAAACTATGAAGCTACTAGAAGAAAACACAGGCGAAATGTTTCACGACATTGATCTAGATAAGCATTTTTTTTCAAAAGCACAGGCAACAAAAGCAAAAATAAACAAATGGAATTATACAAAACTAAAAAGCTTCTACACAGAAAAAGAAACAATCAATAGAGTGAAGACACAACCTACAGAATGGGAGAAAATATTTGCAAAGTATGCATATGACAAGGGATTAATATCCAGAATATATAAGGAACTCAAACAACTCAATCACAAAAAATAACACTTCAACTAAAAAAGACTCAAATAGACATTTCCCAAAAGAAGACATACAAATGGCCAACAGGTATACGAAAAAATGCTCAACGTTATCATCAGGGAAATGCAAATCAAAACCACAATGAGATATCATCTCACCCCAGTTAGAATGGTCATTATAAAAAAGACAAAAAATAAAAAATGCTGGTGAGAATGTGGAGAAAGAGGAATTCTTATACGTTGTTGGCGGGAATGTAAATTAGTACAGCCATTATGGAGAAAAACATGGAGGTTCCTCAAAAAATTAAAAATAGAACTACCATATGATCCAGCAATCCCATTACCAGGTATATATCCAAAGGAATTAAAATTAGTATGGCAAAGAGATATCCGCACACCTATGTTTATTGCAGCAATATTCATAATACCCAAGATATGGACTCAACCTAAGTTTCCATCAATGGATGAATGGATTTTTAAAATGTGATTTATACATACAATGGAATAATACTATTATTGAGCCATTAAAAAGAATGAAATCCTGTCATTTGCAACAACATGGATGAACCTGGAGAACATTATGTTAAATGAAATAAGCCAGGCACAGAAGGACAAATACTACATGATCTCACTCATATATGGAATCTATAAAAGTTGATCTCATAAAAATAGAGAGTAGAATACTGGTTACCAGAGGCTGGAAAAGGTGGGGAGGGGGAGGGGGAGGGGAAGGGGGAGGGAGGAGGGAGAAGTTGGTCAATGGGTACTATGCCATAGTTAGGAGGAATAAGCTCTGGTGCTCTATCACACGGTAGGATGATAGAGTTAACAGTAATGTGTTGTATATTTCAAAATAGCTAGAAGAAAGGATTTTGAATGTCCTCACCACAAAGAAATGATAAATGTTTGAAATGATGAATACACCACTTACCCTGATTTGATCATTATATAATGTATACATGTATTGAAACATCACATTATACTCTATGAATATGTGCAATTATTATGTCAATTGAAAATAAAATAGGCCAGGTGTGGTGGCTCACACGTATAATCCTGGCACTCCGGGAGCCCGAGGCAGGAGGATTGCTGGAGGTTAGCAGTTCGAGACCAGCCTAAGCGAGAGCAAGACTCCATCTCTACTAAAAATAGAAAAATTAGCCAGGCATGGTGGCCCATGCCTGTAGTCCCAGCTACTCGGAAAGTTGAAGCAGGAGGATCACTTGAGCCCAGGAGTTTTAGGTTACAATGAGCTATGATGACACCACTGCACTCTAGCCTGGGTGACAGAGCAAGACTTTGTCTCAAAAATAAATAAAATAAAATAAAACCTAAAAAAGAAATGTGAGTAAGCCCAACTGAAACATTTAAAAAAATAAAATGCAGAGAACCTACATCTAAAAGGTGTAAAGAGAATGACAGAAAAATGCAAGCACATTTAACTTTGCAAGTATGCATGTCTTTATTCTTACAGCTCCTTCAAAGGATATTAGAAAATGGACAATCTGAGCTAAAATATCCTTTTTTATGGAAAATCCCATTATTTTAGGAACTTTATCATTTTTCTGTATCCATTCTCATGCCAGTCCCAGATTGTCCCTAGCCTTTAACTATCCTGGATTAGTCACTTTACATCGATCTTAAAAGGTAATTCCCTGGCATTTTCGCATGGAATAATTTTACAAATATTTGGCCATACTTTTTCACAGCATCTCAGATTAGTAATACCTTACAGTCGAAGGATTCTCTTGGATGTTATTTCATGTTAATCTCATCGTCATACGTAGTAGAGAAAAAATGTATCACCCCCTTTACAGTGGGGAACCCGCAATCTCAAGGCCACATGTGGCCTTCCAGATCCCCAAAAGCGGCCTCTTGACCGAATCCAAATTTTACAGAACGAATCCTTTTATTAAAAGGGAATTGCTCTTTGAAGTTTGGATTCAGTGAAAAGACTGCACTCAAGGATCCAGAAGGCCACATGTGGCCCCAAGGCTGCAGGTTCCCCACCCCCAGGAAAAACTGGAGTCCTAGTCCGAAGCTATTCCACTAGACATGTAACAGAAATTTGAGGTTAGAAATAATTTCTGCCTCTAAATCCTCACAATGCAAGAATAAGAATAAAACCTGGACAGATGAGCTGTTACTACTGCATACTGGTCTTGGTAAACACTATTTGTGATATCAAGTATTATATCGTATTACATAATACTGTCCAAAGTACTGACGTGTAATCAGACCGCACAAAATATTACCAAAATATACAAAGATAACAAATAAAATGAATTAGATTTTTAAAAACTATTCATCATTCTTTGGTTTTACAGGATGCCCTATATAGGTTCTTGAGCGTTCATTCATAAGATTCCCATTGTCTTTCAAGCAAGTTACATTTTTTTCACTCTGAACCTATTGGATTTTATGTTTAAACAAATGGCCTTTCTAAGGGAAAAAGATTAATCTACCATTTCCCTTACATATTCCACAGTGCCAGGGCTGGGATCAAAGTTGTTGCTTTTTGACTTCTGTGTAACAACTACTTCTGTGACATATTTTGAAGTCTCTCGCCCCCAGTCTGGCCCCGGCACCCACACTGAGCTACATTTTACATCAAAGCAGCAAGATCATCAAGTGGATCCCTCAAGGCATGGCGCCTGCATCAACCTCGTCACACTCAATCTGAGCATCTCTGCACGGTGCCAACTCGGAGTCGCAGATCTGCTCCTCCCACTGAAGCTGCTCTCACCAGCTCCCCCAGAGAGTCTTATGAACTCTAAAGTTTGATCATCGCCATAATCATAGCACTTTTCAGTTCCTGGACATTTTAGTGACATTGCTTGTGAGCATGGTTTCTGGGCCTGGTCGTTGAGAATGAAAATAGAAGACGGTCCCTTATCTTGGGGAATAGAGGTGAGAGGCAGACCACAAAAGGGGCTCAACACAAGGACCTCTGACAACTGCTGAGAGAAAACGTCTACCTGTGCACGAGGAAACGGGTCACCCATTGCTGAGAACCAGTCGGCAAGCAGGGCGCTCAATCTCAGGGGTCCCCGGAGCCGCCTCCTTCGCGCTGGCATTTGGGGGGGACGTTAACAGCCAGCGGTGCTGGGCTCGGCCAGGGCGCCACGTCTGAATGACTAATATTTTTCCAACCCAGAGCGACATTAACTGATTGATAACTATTTTCCCCTCGATCCAGGCAAAATTAGCATTCCTCTCCCAGCCGCGTGCCAAAATCCGAGGATTTTTTAACAAAAGAGTCTTTCGCAGAGGCCTGAGTCAAGAGAAGTTTGTTCAGTTCAGGGCCTCGAACTCTGATCGCGCCGTGCGTGGGAGGACTCTGGCGAGATGTCAGGGACCGGGACAATGAACACACCACGGGAAAGCAGGGTTCCGGAGCAGCGGCCAGAGAGCCGGGACACTCGGTTGGGAGAAGGCTGCAAGGAGGGGTTTGGCCGAACAGACCCATAAAAGAAGGATGTGCAACCAGAGGAGATGGATTGCTTTAATAAAGCTGCAACCTGAAACAATTAAAACTCTGACCATATGTTTTTACAAAATTGGTAAAGCAGAAAATCTGGGACCCCCGCCCCACCCCCCCGCCATACAGTTAACAAAAAGCCCCATCCTCAAAGCCCAGGTCCGTCACCAAGGCACGGCCCCCCTGAAAGCAGCCAGGAGCATCCTCTAGCTCCAGACCCAGGGGGTGCTGGAGGGTTTGGAAACGCGTCCCGGACGCTTCCCGTCCGCAGCGATAGTTCGAGAACACGCGGGGGGCGGGCGCTTTCACGCTTTTGCTTGGGATAATCGACCGCATAAAGACAGGCAGGAGGAGTGAGGAGATTGTTAGCCCGAGGCTGGACTTCGGACCCAGGGAGGCCGGGGACTGGGGGCCCTTCCCCTCCCGTGCAGGCCGCGCCGCCGCCGCCGCGGGCTGCTCCCGCTTCCCGGTCCCGGGGGGCGCGGCGGGCCGGGCCGCGCTCAGGTGGGGCGGGCGTGCTCCGCAGCTGCGCCCCGCGCCGCGCCGCCCGCCGGGGACGCTGGAGCCGCGCCAGGCCTTCGCTTCCCGCCGGCTGCCCGGGGGCGGGGCGGCCCCCTGCGCGGCCCCGTCCCCACGTCCCCGCGTCCCCTCCCCCACGCCAGCCGTCGCCCGCCCGGATCCTTCCCGCGCCGTCTTCCCTTCCCGCGTTCCCCGGGAGAAACATGGCCGGGAGCAGCGAGGAGGCGCCAGACTTCGGGCGAGGCGTCGTGGTAAATGCAAAACTCGCGACCGCGGGCCGAGCCGTGCGCTCCCGCTCGCGCCCCCCCCCTTTCCCGGCACCCTCCTTTCGGGTGCGGGCGGGCCACCCCGCTTTGTTCTCCCTCCGCCCCGGTCGCTTCCGTCCTCCGGCCCGGCCCTCCCCTCCCCCCAGCCCCGAGCTGACGAAACACCTAACTCCCTTCACCCCGCGTCCTCGGTGTCCCCTCCGCCCCCCAGGCCGGGAACCCGCTCCCGCCGCGCCTGCGCCCAGCCGGGTGCCCAGCCGCGAGCGGGCGGGTGCGGGGAGACCCCCGCGGCTCTCGTGGCGCCCCTTCCCTTTGTGCTGCCTCCCCGCGCGGGCTTTAAGTGTTCGTAGAGGACGCTGAGGCTTCCCCGGGGCAGCTGGAAATGAAGGAGCGCAAGTGCACGGAGTAGGAGCGTGGAAGCCGCGGATACCCGCGTTGGGCTCTGCCCCTGGGGCCTCTGCACGCGCTCTGGGACGAGCCGGCGGCTCCCGGGTGTCCCCTGCCTGGGCTGTGAAAAGGAGAAAGTGCAGGCTAGGCTGGCTGTCGAGCGAATTGGGGCGGGCGGGGGGAGGAATGCGTGTAAAATACCTATTAGCGTGTCCGCACGGGAGGATGTGGGATGCTTCCCAGGTCTGAGCCTCTTTAAACCTTCTGAGGGGTCCGCCAGAGGGTCCCCATCTCTCAGTGTCCTTGGATCAAACCCACTCCTTGCCCGTGCTGCCACCGGCTCCCAGGAGTGGTTTTCGTAGAAGGTGGTGGTTATGACTTGTGTCAAGTTTAACGTGAAGTGGTGACGAGTGTGGTGGGGAACTTGAGTTTGCGGTTCACAGCTGATCCGTGTATGAATACGAATGGCCCAACTGGAGTAAGTGGGCTGGGCGGGGAGTGCCTCCCACTCGCGCAGAACTGCTCAGGTTGACATGGGGGGCTGAGTCCTCATTTAACAGCTAAAGGATGAGGAGTGGACTTATTTATTCAGGCCACACATGCCCACTGTCCTGCTGGGTTCCAGGAGGTGTTCTAGGCTCTGAGGCTACAGCAGGGGACAAGACAAAGGCCCTGTCTTCGTGGACTTGCACTCCAGAGGGGGACACAGGCACGCAGTTTGCAGGCAAATAAAGAAGATAATTTCAGATAGTGGCATGTGCAATTGGAAGAGAGTAACAGGATACTCATTCGAGGAGGGATGGGGAGCAATACTTTTGCTCAGGTGGTCGGGACAGCCTGTCCGTGGTGACATTTGAGATCTGAAAGGTACACAAACAGGAGGCAGCCAAGGGAGGACTCCAGGGCAGAGGGCTGTGTAGCAAGTGCAAGGGAATCACGGCATCTGATTTACGCTTTTACAGAAATCACCCCAGTCACCCTGGGAAGAGGGAGAGACCGAGGCACAGGATGAATGGGAGAGGGACAAAGTCTAAAAAGGGAAGTCATTAAGTCCGTTCTGGGCAGATTAAGTCGGTAGTGCCTGTAGGACAGGTCAGGATGCATTGCAGGGGGTCTGAAATTCTTACTTGGGATTCGGGAGGGTGATTGGATAGATTTGGAAATAGTCAGCAGCAAGAATAACATTTAATGTTTGGGAGTGGACGAAGATGCCCGGTGAAAATGGAAACAAAATCAGAAACAACTGGAAGGACAGAAGCCCGGAAAGTCCCAAATGTAAGAGACAAACTGTGGGGGAGAAGCCAGCTAAAGGGACCAAGAAAGAACAGTGCGGTGGGCAAGGGCAGGCAGGCTGGTGGGCGCCTAGGGAACAGAGTCTGGGGGTGGGGGGTGTTGAGGTCAGCAAGAACATCAGATGCTGCAGAAACAGCAAGGATAAGGATGGAAAAGAGGCCATCATATTTAACAGTTACAAAGCCATCAGGAGTAAGAATCTTCTCAACAACCATCCCATTGGTACAATGGTTAAAATATAGTACGGGTTGAGCATCCCTAATCCGAAATCCAAAATGCTCCAGAATCCAAAATTTTTTGAACAGCAACATGAAGCTTAAAGGAAATTCTCATTGGAGCATTTTGGATTTCAGATTTTTGAATTACGGATGCTCAACCTGTAAGCGTAATGCAAATATTCCAAATTCCAAAAAAACAAAAACAAAACTTCCAAATCCAAAACACTTCTGTTCCCAAGCATTTTTGAATAAGGAATACTCACCTTGTGCTACCATGTAACACTAGGCTCTCTTAAGAATGAGGTAAATACAAATGCAGTAATAGCATAGGTACACTGTTAAAGTCTAAAAAACAAATTGGAAGTGTAAATAGCCCAATCTATTAGTGTCAACAGAGGCCCTTTTGGAAGCAACATAATTTTGTGAAAGATGCAGGGAAGTAGTTAAAGGGGTATAAATAGAGTAGAAACTGGACCCGCTGCCTTGGGGTCTGGGTGTGATAAACAGTTGCAAAGTTGCATGAGGGCCCAGAGAGGTTGGACATAAACAATGTATAATGGAGTAAGTCCCTCCATGTATTTCATGTTCCCTAGCAGGACTTGGGATAATTAGATTAACATCAAGTTGGTTATAAGCGGGCAAGGCAAGTTCAGAGTGAATTCAAGCTACTGGTAGAAGGAAGCTCATGGCACCAAGGGTAGGGAGGGAAAAGAGAGCTGGAAAGGGTAAGAATACTGGGAAAATAGAAAGCCCTCAAGGATGAAGTGCAAAAAATCAAAGGGAAGTTTCAGTACCAGTGAAAACAGTGGGGCAGATGATAATGGCAAGCGTTTATTGAGCACTTACTATGTGCTTTTACTGTATCATTCATTTCATCCTCACAATCTCTGACGTTAAGTCTATTATACTCCCCGTTTTACAGAGGAGGAAACTGAGGCACTGAGAGAATTAGTAAATCATCCAGGTCACAGGACTAGCAAGTGGCAGACGCAGGATTTGAACCAGCTTTCAATCACTCTGCTACATAGGAAGCTGTGATTCTGGGGCAGAATGTCAGAGGTGGGGCCATGCTGGAGGACTGGGGTGGCTGTGTGAATGTCGCTAACATGGAATAAGCACGTAGTTTGAGTTAAGGCAGGCGAAGGAGCCGCAAGGTTGGAAGGATCATCAAGGTTGGTATTGACCTTGATCCAGAAATGAGGTCCAGACATGAGGTGGAAAAGGAAATTCTACGTTGGTAGAAATCTGGTGCTAAAGATGGCACGGGCAGTAGAGCCAGAGCTACGGTTGTGCCACTGCTCTCCAGCTTGGGTGACAGAGCAAGACCCTGTCTCAGAAAGAACAAAAGATGAGAGGAG
>RJWJ010032310.1:0-18606 GCA_004363605.1 Indri indri
TTGGCCTCCCCTGCCTACGTGGGGAAGGGAAGAGGGTCAGAGGCAGCAGGCGCCCGGACGCAGGGCCAGCAGCTGCATCACCTACAAAGCCTCCCGGAAGAGCAGGAGGACCAAGACCCAGATCCAGGCTCCCAGCCCCTCTGACAGTCACCTAGGTCTCCCGGAAATGGCACCGAGGGGAAGCTCTAAATCACGTGCAGATTATAGTCGTTCTGTTTGCCTTTTTCTGCAGTAGATCCGATGATTTAAATTAGGTCTCGATTCTTGTTTAAATTATAGTTTACTGTTCTGCACCCTGCTCAGAAGTGAATTACCTTAAGCAGCGGTATTAATAACATGGTTATAATTAAGCCTCATTACTGCAGGCAGTTTGCTGAAACAAATTGCTTCTTCATTATTATTATAGCACCTTTGGTAAAAAGACATTTCCCCAGAATGCGACCTTGATGCTTTATATAGTAAAAGCCGAGATATGATAGAGATGTGAGGATGAATTAGCATCTTTTGCCTTCTCTATCCGGCTCATTAGAAGGAAAGGAACGCAAGTCAAATCCAAACAGCCTTGATGGCAATTTTAATCTGTATGAAATGGATAATGAATAGTTTTGAACTTTCTGCGACATTTTTGTAATGGTGTTTTATTTATACGATGTTACTATTAAAACGAATAAATAAATGAAGAAATACAAGCCGAGGAGCTGAGACAAGAAAAGCCAGGGAGGTCTCACCAGACAGCCAATGGCATTGAACTTGAGCTTGTTATTATCAATTGGTTTGAGAGTTTCTGGCCCAGAGCCTGTTACACTGGGGGAGAGGAGAGGGGAGGATGGTCTGTCTATTTATTCTAATTCTGCTGCCTTACTCTGGCCTCGAGGCCTGGGAAAGGAAGGGGCCTGGAAGGAATGACCTAGAAACTTTGCCAGCCAAGTTTGAAAGGCATGCAAACTTCTGAGAATGTGCGGAGCCCTCGGAAATTTTGAATGCCCACGGGGGCTCTGCTTCCGCACCGCACAGCCCCTGCCACTCCTCGCTCTGCGGTACTGAGAAGTACGTCTTTGCTGGCTATAGGACTCGGCTTGGCTTGGTCATTTCCTGTTTTGACTATTAATTACTCTTTCTGGTGATAATTAAGGCCCTGAAAACTAATTTTGTTTGGTGATTTAGTCTCTTTTTTGTAATTAGATGTGGTGATTAGAATGCACTTTGTACCACGTTAGAGTTTCTTAGAAAGAGGCAAGCAGAGGCTTACGCGGGTGAGCAGGCGTTGGCACACAGAGGAGCAGCCGCCTCCTGTGGGCCAGCAGCCGCAGCCATGGCAGACCAAGCCCCCGACTGCCCACCCCACCTCGTCAGGCCCCACCTGAGCTTCCGCGCACCAGGGGGCTGAGCTGAGCCCCTCGCTGCCTGCATCCTTTCTCTGCTGCCCGAGATCCTGACAGGGTCTAATCCATCTCTCCTGACTTTATCTCCGGCTAGAGACTCTCTAGCCCCTGTAGTCAGCGGGGCCATAAAGACACTCTTTATTGGCATGCCATGTTTCTGTCACCCAGCCTGCCCCCAACAGAATGGGCAGCATAATCAGTAGAATAAATCCTCCCTTCTCTCCCTTTCTCTCTCTCTTTCTCTCTCTCTCCCCCCGCCCTCCCCCCTCAGATCCCCAAAGGCAGAGAGTAACCCTCGCAAACCAACTGCCCATCCGAGCCCCGGGACCAATCTCTGGGGGACAAATATCCTCCCAAGGAGCAGGCAGGGCTGCAGGTGCCCTGTCCCATTCTGAGACTGTATTGCAGTCAATGAGAACGTGGACTTCTGGAATCAGGCACACCTGGGTCCGGATTCTAGCTCCACCAGTTACTAGCTGTGTGGTCTCAGGCAAGTGACTTAAGCATTCTGAGCCTCATGTTTCTATCATTCCTAACCCACTAAGGTGTCCTAAGCGTCGGCTGGGAGAACTATCCACCAGTGCTCAGCAGAGCGCCTGGCACCTTGTAAATACTCCGTAAGTGGAAGCTATTATCATCATCCCTCCTGCACGCTTTTCCTTCTTCCTCCAGGGAGGGAAGTGGCTCCTGCACGGTGTACCACCAGGCCATAACTCAGCCTTCAGGAGGCCTGGGGAAAGGTCAGCAGGCCAGTCAGGGGACTCTCTTTATTACACAAAAAGCTCCCGAGAATAGCTAGACCCATTTGAAATGGGCCTCCAGGCCTCAAACTCTATATCCCTGTGTGGCAGGACTGCTGAGCTCAGCCTGGCAAGTGAATAATGACAGAAAAGGAAGAGACACACGGCTCTCCACTGCTTCTGTACGACCGTGCCCTTCCAAGACGTACCTCTGCGGTTCATTACCACTCACCTCAGGCAAGGACGCTGGCTCGTTTACTCACCATGCTCCAGGCACATGCTATAAGCTTGGCACAGTGGATAGTACCAAGTGATTTTTACAGTTTTTGTTTTGTTTTGTTTTGTTTTGTTTTTGTTTGTTTGTTTTGAGACAGTGACTCGCTCTGTTGCCCAGCTGGAGTGCAGTGGTGTCATCATAGCTCACAGCAACCTCAAACCCCTGGGCTCAGGCAATCTTCCTACCTCAGCCTCCCAAGTAGCTGTGACTACAGGCATGTGCCACCACCACACCCAACTAATTTTTTCTACTTTTTGTAGAAAGGAGTCTCACTGTAGCTCAGGCTAGTCTTGAACTCCTGCCTTCAAGCAATCCTTCCGCCTCAGCCTCCCAGAGTGCTAGGATTACAGGTGTGAGCCACCATGCCTGGCCAAAGTTCTTGACCTCAAACAGCTTGCAGTCTCATAGAGGGGGAGTATTTCTCCAGTTAAAGTTCAAGTCAGGAGGTGTAAGGAGCCAGTCCTCACCCAAGGTCAGGGATGGCTTCTCAGAGGCACCTGAAGGGTAGGTAAAGTGCCCATGGGTAAGGAAGAGAAGATAATCAGTTATAGGCAAGGCCAGGAGAGCACACACAGACCTGGCAGACAGCACCTTGCATGCTCAAGCAAGGGAGAGCTCGGCGGGTGGGCAGAACCCAAGGCGTGCGGAGGGATGTCATGAGAGCTGAGACTTGAAAGGTAGGTTGAGGTCACTTCCTAGATGACCTGAAAAAGCCATACCCAAGAGTTTGAACTTATTCTTCGGGCCTTTGAGAGTTGTTGAAGGATCTGGGGGAAGGTGAATAGTTCTGCTTATATTCTTTGGTTGCCCTGACAGCAGCGAGGGTAGAATGGAGGCTGGGAGCCCAGTCTGTGAATGGGTCACCTCGTCTCAGCAAGAGGTCCTGAGGGCCTGAGCAAAGGCCAGAGCAGGCTGCACCTTGAGCCCAAGATGATGTAGGGACTGGCTATTCTGTTCTCCCTGTGATGTCTCTCAGCTTGGCCTGTTTCCCAGGACGAGGTGATGGAGACCCCACCACCCGCCTGCCTTGACATTTTCAGACTAATACTCAGGAGACAGCTGGCACCGTCCATCCCACTCCCCACTTTCTTCCCCTTATCTGGACCTGCCTTGGGACCCCCTCTGACCTGTCCACAGCAGACCTTTGGGTGATGTAGCCCAGCACCTGGACACAGCCTGGACACTGACCAGTTGTGATGCCCTTCTCAATGCCACCTTCGCAGCAGCTGGGCCCTGGAACTACAACCTCCGGGGGCTCCCAGCTCCCTTTCATCCCCCCCCCGCTCCCCCCACTGCCGTACCACAGCTCTGACCCCCTGGCACGTCTGCTATCAGGGCATTTAGACTTTGGAGCCATGGTTGCATGCTCCTGCTGCCGGGGCCTGGGTGGCATTTGCGGCAAAAAGCCACAAAGCCAAGAGCTGAACTTTCACAGCCCTTCAGTCTCTTGTCATTTCCCTGCAAGGCAAAGAATTGTGAGTCCAGTTGAATGATGGCGAGGGTGCAATTAGGGCAAAGGTTACCGCAGAGAGGCAGCTTTGCCATTGTTAAGTGAAGACACGGGCCAGCCAGGACGTCCAGGAACCTTTTCCTTGGGAGTTTAACCCTTCATTGGCCAAGTTGCATGAAAGGCTGGAATATGTTCCTCACAGGCTTTAAAAAGTCTCTTGCAGGGAAGAACCAAGCCCAGCAACCTCCCTGACCCCATACCCCACCAGACCCGAGGAGCCACGCACAGTCCAAACCAAGGGAGAGGGAACTAAGTGGAGAAGGGTGACCAGAGGGTTCAGGACAGCCAGTTGGGCTTATCTTGGGAATGGTTGTGAGATTTACAGGAATTCCAAGCCCTGCATTTCTCATGTGTGGGACAGAGCACCAGCTGTGAGCAGTGGGAAAGGGAGAAGAAGGGGCGGCAGTGAATTGAGCCACCCAGGTGGCTGCCTGGAGGCAGCTCTGGTCCATGATGGGGAGAAGGAGGAAGGCAGAACAATGATAACAACTGGAAATTCTGGTTTCCCCAGGGTAGCCCTACTTGTATATAATGGTATTAAATATATAGTGAAATGCCATTTAATATGCATCTCAGTGCATTTTTACACGCAATAGAGAGACTTTGTGTTATAACATGTTATTCCATTTAACGCTCTTTTTTTGCATTTATTTATGACTATGTTGCCCCAGCCCCTGGGCTAGTACAGATCAGAAACTGTGTCATATTCATCTTTGAATCTCAGTATCTAGTATGGTGCAGACAGACATGGTAGGTTCCCAATTAATATTTATTGAATCTATCAATAAATAAACAGAAGAAAAAGAAAGAAAGAAAACATGCCAATCTGTTCGTGCATATATTATGTACCAGGTAGTAGTATAGGCATTTATTATGAATCTTACACTAATTCTCTTAACTAGATAGCATCATCCTGTTAGTCTCTGGAGGAAATTAAGCTCCAAGAAGTTTAAGATGTTGCCCAAATCACACGGGTGTTTGAACTAGTATCCACTTGGCTCTGAAGTTCACTTCCGAGTTGTCTGTCCAAGACAGAAACTGTAATCAATGTTTTTCTGACTCCTGAGTGTCAGTTCCTCCTTCTTTCAGTAACAATACCCCAGATTTTCTTTCTAGAGACATCTTTCCCTATCCTCAGTCCATGTGCTTTGGGTGAAATTGACTCAGCTCCCAACTTCAGGGGGCCCTATGACTCAGGTGAACCTCTAGAGCACGTCGGTCCTGACCCAGTGTTTTGTTCAAGGATAGTCACCTAACACAGGCAGAGCCGATGGACCATAATCAACCCTTCACAAGAGAACTGCTGAGAGAGGGGCTATGTGTTGATATTCAGTGTCATCTCCACCCTTTTCAGCTATTCCCTGGTACATAGGGCGAAAACCCAGGAAATTATCTTTCCCAGACTCCCTGGCCAGCCTGGTCCCTGCAAGTGTCCACCAAGGAGAGATGCTTGTACACAACATGAAAGGCGGAAGAGAAGGACAAGCCATGTTTTCTCCAGCTGCATGGAGACGTACAGGCTTGCAGGCATCCCTCTGTGGATCACTCACTTGGGCACTGCAGGCACCTGACACCACTCGGGGCAGCTTCCTTCAGATTCTGGCATTCTAGATTTCTTCCCAGTGGTTAGCAGCTGCCCTCCTGGTCTTTGCTTCCCCAGTCCTTTCGAGGATTGCATAAGTTTAACTCCTCACATTGGATTCCATCCTCCCACATGCGCCTAACACAGCTCTGGTCTTCTGACCAAACCCTGAGAATGCGTGCAGGGCTGCTCTTCTGCTGTCACCAGGACTGCTAGCTGCGGTGAAGATTTTGTCCTGGCCCTGCTGGGCAGCAGCTGGGAAACCTGACAACAAAGCTCTGGAAGGCAGAGCTGAGAGATGGAAATGGATCGAGACACGATGACATCTTTCGAGCCCCCAAATCCACCTTTGCCTAGAGCAAGTGCTAGCCCAGGACGTCTCAGTGCCCGAGTCTAACTGGATTCCCTGTTGCAATCATGTAAACCCATTTCCTCTTGTGTTTGGCCGGGCTTGTCTGCAGCTGAAGATTCTGACTGCATCAGCCTTCAGCTTTCAGCATTCTGGCAGCTCCTCAGTCTTCTCTGTAGATGCTCGTTCCAGCTTCGAATCACCTCGTGAGCTCCTCCCTAGACTGTCTGAAGCTTCTCCAAATCCCAAAGATCCAAGTGCAACAGTTCTTTAACTAGATCCCTGCAGGCCTCGAGTCCAAGCTCCTCAGCACCCCCTTTTCCTGCTTAAGACTTCATCCTTCTGAACCAGGTTAGAACAAAAAGAGTTTGTGCCTCTGTGTCATATTTCAAAAGCAGTAAATTTTTTGTCTTTCCCTCCCTGCTATTCTTTAACACAGAAACTAAAAAAAGTTGAAGAAGTAAAAAGTAGAACAGAGGATACTAGAAGCTGGGGGGCATAGGGAGAGATTTGTTAATGAATACTAAATTACAGCCAGATAGGAGGAATAAGTTCTAGTGCTCTATACCCCTGTAGGATGACTATAGTTAACAATAGTATCCTGCATAGCTTCAAATAGCTGGAAGGAGGATATTGAATGCACCTAACACAAAGAAATGATAAATGTTTGAGATGATGGATGTGCTAATTACCCTGATCTGATCAGTATACATCGTATGTACTGAAACATCACTATCTACCCATAAACATGGACAATTATTATGTGTCAATTTAAAAAATAAAATTAAATATATTTTAAAAGCAGGGCATGTTGGCTCACACCTGTAATCCCAGCACTTTGGAAGCCTGAGGCAGGAGGATCACTCGAGGCCAGGAGTTTGAGAACAGCCTAGGAAACATAGTGAGACCTTATCTCTACAAAAAAATGTTTTAAAAAAATTAGCCGGACTTGGTGGCGTACTCCTGTAATTCTAGCTCCTCGGAATAGAGGCTGAGGCAGTATGATCTCTTGAGTCCAGGAATTCGAGGTTAGAGTGAGCTATGATCAGGCTACTGCACTCCAGCCTGGGCAACAAAGTGAGACCCTATCTCTTGAAATATACTTACACACACACACACACACACACACGTACATACATATATATATACACACACATATATACATATATGTATATATAAACTCTCCCCTCTTCTCCAACTCACTGTCTGCCACTGCCCACTTCCACCTTTCCTCATAGATGGCATTTTAAGACTCTACAATTAGATATCCGTAATTCATGAACATAGGACCTCCGGCCTGCAAGTCCTTTGGGAGAGGCAACACAGTGAGGGCTGGCAGTCAGCACCTGTAATGGAAAGAACAGGATTTCTAGACGCAGATGATGAAAGTTTGACTCCCACCTGTGCTAGTGACCCCAGGCTAATTTCTCTGAGCCTCAGTTTCTTCGTTGGCAAAATGGAGACCAGAGTTCTTTGTGTGGGTTGAGAAAAGGCAGAGCCTTTGCTCACTGTGAGCTCCGGCCCCTGTGACTGTCATCGTAGGTGAATGATCACTGGGGCATTGGCTGAGGTCTTGCTGTGCGCTCGGTACCATTAACTCTTTTACATTTATCGTGTCATTTTATCCTTAAAGATCCCTGTCCACGTGGTGGTGTAATTGTGTATGATGGGATTCAGGACACACCACCCCAAAACATGGCACCTTGGCACTTGAGAAAACAGCAGAAGCAGGAAGGTGACTCTCCAATACCATCCCCATGCCCTTTTCCCTGGAAGCAGACCATAAAACCTAGAAAGAACTTTCTCACCTTCTTCCAAAGTAGGTCCTAAAACCCTCGTGTGAGAGGTGCCTCCCCTATCTGAAGAAGTGGGGACACGGAGAAGAA
This sequence comes from Indri indri, assembly GCA_004363605.1. NCBI lineage: Eukaryota > Metazoa > Chordata > Mammalia > Primates > Indriidae > Indri > Indri indri. The sequence continues at coordinate 7,727 of RJWJ010032310.1, forward strand.
TCTGAATACACAGGTCCTGCTAAGTTTTCCCCAATTTATGGCTCGTAGACCATGCCCTCTTTATCCAACCATACTGCTCCACAGCTATGTACTTCTTCATCAAACCTAGCATTCAAATACACAGGTAAGGTTTCCTTATTTCTTTGAGTCTTCATTTCTGAAGGCTCCTGGTCACATAAAACTTACATTAAACAAATCTGTGTGCCTTTCTCATGTTAATCTGTCTTGTGTTACAGGGGCCTCCACCATGAACCTAAGATGGGAAGAAAAGTCCTTTCTTTGCCTTATATCTCCCTATTATAAATACAGAAACTGTGACATGCAGAGGTTGAGTTACTTTACCAGATAGGACAGGGAGATGGTAGCCAAACCCAAACAGTTTGATAACAAAACCCACACTCCTACTCTTTACTTTACATGGTGTCCTGGTCAAATATTTTACTGCAACTTTTTGTATTTTTTAAAATGTGAAAAACAGGTGGTCCCTGGGAACCAGTACAGGGTAGGGTGGTGGTTGGGGAGAGAAGGTGCTGGGAGCTGGGGGCCAGGAAGGCATGCTGCCTCAGGACTTCCTCCTGCCCCTGCTTGGCCCAGCCCAATGGGCTCCTAGTCTTACTTTTTTTTCGATTAAATTAAGGGAAAGTTTACTGAGCAACTACTGCCCTATATTTTTTGTGGGAGACACACATATGGCCATATAAAATAAAAGAAAGGTTAATGAGAACTTTTTTAGGAGAAAATGTAAGCATCTGTTCAATAACTGCTAATTTATTTTTTTGTGTGTATGTGTAAAATATCTGATACGTATAATATATATGGACAATCCCCTGCATTTTTGACCTGATTCTGAAGGGCAGCCTCCCCAGGACATAAGGCTCTGTGGGAAGAAGCAAGCCTGGGTTGCTGTTGGCTGTGGGCCAGGGCAGGCCATACTCCCTGTTCTGTCCTGGTCCAGCCTCTCGGTCCCCTCCTGGTCCAACCTCCCTGCCCTGCCCCTGGTCCAGGCTCCCTGTCCTCTCATGGTCCAGCTTTCCCAGGGGAGGGCGGGGCAAACCCAGGATGCTAAAGGGAAACTGCCTCTTCCAGTTCATTTCTGGGCCTATAATGGTCTCCAGCCTCTTCATTTGCATCCATAATTGACAGCTTCTTAGCAGCTCATTAGGAAAGTAGGATTCTTTGTGACCAAGAAAAGAGGGGAGCAAATCCCTGAGGGTGGGTCGTCCTTAAGAACCTGTTTAAAGCTCCTAGAAAGACAGCAGACACATTCACAGGGACCAAGAGCACCAAGCAGTTCAGCAATAATCACGGGCCATGAACCCCAACATTTCTGCACTCTACAATTTTAGAACCTGTGCCTGCACCTGCTATAGGGTCAGGGAAGGCAGGAACAATGGGATGGAAAGCAAGGGTCCCTCTGGGCCTGGACTCTCAGGGAGCTCAGCTGGTGGTCTCCGTCCTGTCTCATTCGTGCCCAGTCTGGGCTCCAGGTGCTCATGGCATTGGCAAGCAGGGGCTTCCCCCTTACACCATCCAAAGTGCCAGGCTGAGGAGGCACTAATGGGAGGAGAAAACCATGCATTCCTTCTGTGAGCATTTATTGGACATCGACTGTTTATTAGCCAGATCCCATACACTAGGTTATTTTAATCCCCATAGTAGAATTATAACTCAATAACCCTCTGCATTTATTTTACAAAAAAGTAAATCATAGCACAAAAGGATTTATTAACATATTAAAAGTCACGTGGGCTCTGAAGCCAGATCTTAAGAGTCCAGTAACCTTTTCCCCACAGCAGCACACTGAACAGCCCAAAGGCAAGGTGCTGTGTGTGAGAGGAGAGTGCGACCAGCAAATTCCCTGGGAATTCAAGGGAGGCGGAGGCCACTGTGAAGTGGTGAAGCCAGGGCAGGTTTCCTGGAGGAACTGAACCTTGCCCTGGGTCTCAAAGGATGAGTAGGGCTTGGAAAGACAGAAGGACGGAAAAGGCACGTGGGTGGGAGTCTAGAGCAAGCAGTGGCTCCCCAGCAGGAAGGGTTCCGCATGTTCTGGGAACAGGGGAAAGGCCGAAGCACTTGCAGCAGAGGACGCAGGTGGGTGAGAGCAGGAGGGAAGGCTCCAAAGCGTGCTGTGGCCAGAGCCTGGGGACAGCAAATGCTAGGTTAAGAATTGAGGACCACAGCCTCTGGGAGTTGGGAGCCATAAAATATATTTGAGAAAAAATATGGTGCTTCAGAAAGATGATCCCTAGCAAGGAGGAGGATCTTGTTCCCTTGGAGCCCAGGCGTAACAACCGGGGCTGGAGCTCGCCTGGAGAGCTAGCTCTGGGCTGTTTCAACCAATTCACTCCCCTCCCAGATCCCTGTGGGGCGTAGTCCCCTCTGCCTGCTGGTAGACCCTCCACCTGGCGCCCCACCTTTCAGACATGCGATGCCCAGCATGGCATCCGACATCACCTCCCATGCCAGGGCCTGGCTTTATGCACAACATTCCCTCCCAGGATGTGCCCCCTGCCCGCCCCTGAATGAAGCACGTTACTGACTCCTCTCCCAACAGACATCCTCCCTTCCCCAGGGATCCCCTCCTTAGACCCCGGGTGGCGCCACCCCCTGAAGTTGGATCTTTCTCTGTTCCCCCTCTAAGATTTGTGTGTGGCTCTGTTCACATTTCCTGACATATTTATTGGTTTAAATTATTCCATCATTTTTCATGTATATCTTCTCTCGCCAAGTAGATTATCAGGTTGGCACAAGCAGGGGCTGATCACGCTCTTCCCTGCCAACCGTTTCCTGACAACCCTGTCCATGGGCATCGTTCCTTCCTCAGCTTTCACCATGCATTTGGAAAAGGAAGCCGGCTTGCATGGATATTTGCTCCCCATTCCTTCCTTCACTCACTTGCCCACTTATTCTGTGGGGGCAGCAATGACTGCAGGGGACCCAGACCTTCATCTTACTACCTTGAGCAAGTCACTGGACCACTCCAGACTGCAGTTGTCTCATGTGTAGGATATAGACAAGAAGGGACAAATCTGGCTTGGAATTGTACAGATATCAAGGAAGGTAATGTTTATGAATGCACCTGGCACAGTCCCAGGTGCCAAAGCCAATCGTAAGTGTCCAGTGACTGAATTAGTGAATTGCCCTAACCAGAATTCTCTGAGAATCCATGTGGCCCCAGTGGTCTGAAGGGAAGCAGACAGACTCATAAGCGTTGGTACTTACCACATCCCATCCTCCTTTTGATACCTTTGCCACCCGATGCCGTTTCCCACCCGCTGGACCTAGCACACTGTCAGGTACAGAGCAAGCTTCAGTAAGCATCTGTCACCTTCATGGAAGTGATTTTGCATTCTCAGGACAGCTCCCAGGGTACTCGGTCCATGTTGGCATAGACAGTGGCAGAGGAGGCACTGGCAGTCCTGACCCAGTTCTCCCTCTCAATGGTCAGCCTCACTCCTTGACCCACCTGTAATCACAGGACAAGAAGCGGCTGCTGGAAGGCAGTGATGAGCAGTCTTGGCTGGATTCTTGCTGGCATTGTCTGCCTCTCTGGCCTGGAGCAAGCAGGAGCAGCCCTGGCCCTTCCGTGGGGCAGTGGTGTTGGTGCCCAGGCACTCACCAAACATCTCACCTGTCAGATGGCCTTACTGCCAGCCCCAAGCTCCTTCTACTAGCATCTGCAAAAGTCCAGGTGAATTCGGGCCTGCCTTCTTGCCTCTTCCATGAAGCTGGTTGTGCCCAAGGCCATTTGGGGGCCTTGGCCAGGTGATTGGTTCCAGGAGCCCAACCCAACAACCTGAAATTAATCCTGTGTTGTGAGGAGGACAGCACAGAACTGGTATACAAAACCCCAAGCTCCAGGACCTGTTCTCCTGATAACTAGCTGAGCAACTGTGGACAAGTTACCTCCCTTACTAAGCCTCCCTCTTCTCTGCAAGCTGTGAGATTTCACTGACTGCCCTCTGAGCTATCTTCCAAGCTCAACGGTGAGTGATGCTGGTGTACTAGGATCAACAAGGCCTTTACTCAATCAGCTTGAGCCAGAAAGCCCTTCCCCATATCTAACCTGAACATGTCCTTCTGAAAATTAAACTCACTTTTTATGTTAATCTCTAGGATAGAAGCAAACTGTCATCTTATCTCTCTCTTATTCCAGTGTTTTGGGCAAGAATGGGGTTGGGTGCATGCACCGGACCAGAAAGAAAAAGAGAGCTTAATACAGCCCTGGTTCCTTTCATCCTTCAGAACTCAGACTAAATGTCACCTCCTCAGAAAGACCTTTCCTGACCACTCGATACAAACCAGGTCCCCCCAACACCATCATATACACCTCTTCTCTCTAGCACTACATCAGTCATACTCTGTTTATTTCATGTGTGGCAATAACCACTACCGGCAATTTATTAATTATTTGCATAATATTTGATTCTTTATTGGCTTCCTATTGCCACTGCAACAAGTTACCATAAACTTAGTGGCTCAGAACAACCTATATTTATTATCTTGGAGTCCCGGTGGTCAGAAGTCTGAAACCAATTTCACTGGGCTAAAAGCAAGGTGCGACAGACCTATACTCCTTCTGGAAGGAAGCTCTAGGGGAGATACATTTCCCTGCCTTTTCCACCTTCTAGAGGCTGCCAGCATTTCTTAATTCATGGCCACATCATCCATCTTCAAGCCAGCAACACAGCATCTTCAAACCTCTCTCCCTGACTTTGGCCCCTGCTTTCACTGACATCTCCTCTAACTCTGACCCTCCTGCCTCCCTCTTATAAGCACCCGTGTGATTACATTGAGCCCACCTGGACAACCCAGCATAATGTCTCCCCTCTTAAGATCCTTAACTTAATCACATCTGCAAAATCCCTTTTGCCATGTAGGTAGCATATTCACAGGTTCTGGGGATTAGAATGTGGACATCTTTTAAAGGCATTAGTCAGACTACCACACATTCCCGCACTAGAATGTAAACTGCAGGAGACTACAAAATTTACCTCTTTTGTTTCTTATTGAATCCTCAGTGCATAAACACTATAAATGAACAAAAGAATGAAGAAAGGAGCAAAACACCTTTGGTAGGGAGGAAAAGAATTGTTCTCGCCCCTGTCATCAACTCAGGTGAATAGAGAACAGCAGTTAAACCATCTTTGCCTTCTTTATCCAAACAAGAAGCCATTATGACAAAGAAAATATGATCATGAAAGTGGAGTGTGACAGAAGGAGTGGGCTCTGGGAGGGAACAAGCCAACCTCCAGCACTGCAGGATAAACTCTGGGCATCCTCACCTCAGTCTAAACAAACTCACCTACTGTAACCTGGTAGGATGTGCCAATGTCCAGCTCTGCCCCTCCTGACATCCCAGCTCCTGATGACATCCCAAATGATAAAAGATGACCTTTTCTTCAAGCCAAGATGAAATAACAAGAAATGGATACATGGATATCTAACTCCAAACAAGAAAAACTCATAGTCTGGCATCCAATAAAAAATTACTAGGCATGCAAAAGAACGGGAAAATACAATCCATACTGAAGAGAAAAAGCAATAAATTATCAATAATAGTGAATAATAGTAAATTAAACAACTCAGAACTAACATAGATGTTAGAATTGGCACACAATGATATTAATACAGTAATTACAACTATATTTTATATGTTGAAAAACTAAACAGAGATGCAGAAGATACAAAAAAGATTAAAATTGAATGTCTAGATATAAAAACCCCAATATGCAAAATGAAATATACACAATGTAGGATTAATGGCAGAGTACACATCACAGAAGAAAAGAGTAGTGAACTTGAAGACATAGTGATAGAAATAAACCAAAATGGAACATAGAAAGAAAACAAAATTTTAAAAATTAACAGCATCGTTAAGGTGTGGGACAACTTCTAACTCCCTGGTATATTTAAAATTGGTATCTCCATGGGAATATAGGCAGAAAAAAACCTATTTGAATAATGGCCAATAATTTTCCAAATTTGATAAAACTATTAATTGACAGATCCAAGAAGCTCAATGAACCCCAAGCACAAGAAACATGAAAAAAAAAAAAAAAAAACTACAGCAAGGCACATCAAAATCAAACTGCTCAAAATCAGTAATAAACAGAAAAATCTTAACACTAGCTAGGAAAAAATATGTGCTATGTACACAGGAACAAAAATAAAGATGACAGTAGATTTGTCATTGGAAACAAGGCAAGCGAGAAGACCATGAAGCAACATAATTAAAATACTGGGGAAAAAAAAGGTCAACCTAGAGTTCTGTGCCCAGCAAAAAATCTTTCCAAAACAAAGGCAATGTAAAGACTTTTTAGACATAAAAAGTTTAAATAATTCATTAGCAGACCCATACTATAAGAAATATTAAAGGATATCCTTTAGATGGAAGGAAAATGATACCAGAGGGAAATATGGATCTGCCCAAAGAAATTAAGAGCATTGGAAATGATAACTATATGAACAAATACAGCTTTTTGAACATCTAGATATAAAAACCCCAATATGCAAAATGAAATATACACAATATAGGATTAATGGCAAAGTAGACATGGCAGAAGAAAAGATTAGTGAACTTGAAGACATAGTGATAGAAATAAACCAAAATGGAACATAGAAAGAAAACAGAATTTTAAAAATTAACAGCATCATTAAGGTGTGGGACAACTTCAAACACCCTGGTTTCAAAGCTTTTTTCTTACTGTTTAAATATCTTTATAAAATAATTGACTGAACAAAAATAATAGTGAAGTAGTATGGGATTTATAACATAGGTAAAATGTGTGAAAATAATAGCACAAAAAGTAGGAGGAGAAAGTGGAAGTATACTGTAGTTAGATTCTTACATCGTATTTTATTCTTTTTAAAATTATTTTTCTTATGCTGTATTTTAAATGGTATACTGTACCTCGAAAGGAAACTAATGAGGTAAGAGTGTTTTTTAAACTCTAAAGTGACCAATAAAAATAAAATATAGTTTTGTCTAGTAAGATAAGGAGATGAAATGGAATTATAAAAAATATTCAAGAATATAGACTGAAAAAAATGAATAGAGCCTCAGAGACCTGTAAACTATAACAGAAGATCTTATATTTATATTATCAGAGTCCCAGAAGCAGAGAAGAAGTGTAGAGTAGAAAAACACGTCAAGAAATAATGACTAAAAACTTTTCAAATTTGTCAAGAGACATAAACGTACAGATCCAAGAAGCTGAGCAAATCCCAAAAAAGGTAAACCCAAAGAAATTCACAACAAGACACACCATAATTAAACTTCTGAAAACTAAAGACAAATTATTGAAAGCAGCCAGAGGAAAGTGACACCTTACCTATCTTAGAGAAACAATTCAAATTACAGGAAGTTTTTCTTCAGAAACCATGCAGGCCAGACAGAAGTGGAAAAATAATTTTCTGGTGATGAGAGAAAAGAACCATCGATCCCAAATCCTATTGCCCAGCAGTATATAGCCTATATCTGGCAAAACTATCTTTTAGGCACAAAAAAATTATTCACAGAAAAAAGAAAACTAAGAAAATTTGTTGCCAGTTGACCTAACCTAAAAGAGTGACTAAAGGAAGTCCTCTAAACAGAAAGGAAATGATGAAAAGAAGGATCCTGGGAATGTCAGGAAGGAAGAAAGAACACAGTAAGCAAACATATGGGTAAATTCAATGGACTTTCCTTCTCTTGAGTGTTCTAAATTATGTTTGACAGTTTAAGCAAAAATTATAACATTGTCTGAGGTTGTTTTGAATGCATGTAGAGGAACTTTTTAAGACAATTACTTTATTTTACAAACAGGGAAAGAAAAAGCAATAAGGAGGTAAGTTTTCTATATTTCACTGGAATTGATGGAATAATGATATCAGTAGACTATAGGATGTTATATATATAAAATAATAACTAGAACAATCACTAGAAAAGCTATACAAATAGATACACTCAAAAACACTATTAATAAATAAAAGAATTCTTAAAAAATTTAAGTAACCCAAATGAAAGTATAAAAAGGAAAACAGAGAAACAAAAACAAAGAGACCAAACAGGAAACATAAATAAAGTAGCATACTTAACCCTTGACATATCAATAATCACATTAAATATAAATGATATAAATACACCAACTAAAAGAATGGATTAAAAAACATGACTTAACTATATTCTACCTTCAAGAAACTCAGCTTAAATATGATGGTATAGGAGGTTGAAAGTAAAGAAATAAAAAATAATATATAAGCAATCTATTGAAAGCAGGAATAGATATATTAATATTAGATAAAGTAGACCAGAGCAAACAAAATTACCAGAGACATAAAGGGGCATTATGAAATAATGATAGAATTAATCTACTAAGAAAATACATAGCAATTCTAAAAGGGTAAGACCAAAAAACAGAGCTGAAAAATACATGAAGCCAAACTGGTGGTGCTGGAAAGAGAAATGGAAAAAAAGAACAAAACACAATTATAGTTAAGGACTTCAACATTCCACTCTCAATAATTGATAGAACAATGAATAGAAAACCAGCAAAGATACAGGAGAACTCAATAACACCAGCAAACAACAGGATCTAATTGGTATACACAGAACACTCCACCCAACAACAGCAGAATATACAGTCTTTTCATTGTCCATAGAACATATACCAAAACAGACCATATCCTGGGCCGTAAAAGGAAAGCTCAACAAATTTAAAATAATTCAAGTTGTACAAACTGTGTTCTGACCATAATAAAATCAATAACAGAAGTATAACAGAAATTTATAACCAGATATATATATATATATATCAGAAATATAAATACATGTATAATCTGATACATATATATATGAGAAATATAAAAATCTTCACATACTTGGAAACAAATGAGCTATTTCTAAATAATCCATGAATCAAAGAGGAAGTCTCAAGCAAAATCTTTAAAGAAATATATTAAACTGGGTAAAAGTGAAAGATACCAGTATTTGTGAGACACAGCTAAAGTATTATTGATAGGAATATTTGTAGCACTATATACATACATTAAAAAAGACGAAAAGTCTCAAATTAATAGTCTAAGCTTCTGCCTCAAGAACCTAGAAAAATAAATGCAAATGAAACTCAAAGAAAGCAGTAAAAATAGTAAAATAATAGCAGAAAATAGTAAAAATAATAGCAGAAATAAATGAAATTTAATAAAGCAAAGAACTGGTTCTTCGGTAAGATCAACATAGGTAACAAATTTCTAGCAAGACTGATGAAGAAAAAGAGATGGTTAATTACATTTCATAGGACTGAAACAGGAGATATCACTACAGACTTTGCAGACATTAAAAATGCAATAAAGAAATACTGTAAACAACTCTACATACATACATCTGACAACTTAGACAAAATGAACCAATTTTTAGGAAAGTACAGGGTACCACATTTACCCAATAAGAAGTACATTATTTGAATAACCCCAGAACTATTAAGAAAATTGAACTTGTAATTAAAAGTTTTCTGAAAAAGAAATTTTTAGACCATATGGTTTCACTGGAGAATTCTACCAAATAATATTAACACCAGTTTTACACAGTGTCATCCAGAAAATAAAAGAAGAAATACTTTCCAATTCATTTTATGAAATAACTCTGGTACAAAACCAAATACAGCCCCAAAAAGAAAATTATGGACCACTATTCCTTAAGAATATAGACACAAAAGTCCTTAATAAAATATTAGCTAATATAATTTTGTCACATATAAAAAGAATTATACACTATAACCAAGTAGAGTTTTACTCCAGGGATGCTAGATTGATTCAACATTCAGAAATTAATCAGTGTAATGAGCCATATTAACAGGCTAAAGAAGAAAAACCAAATGATTATATCAATCAATGCAGAAAAGTATCCTATGAAATACAATGCCCACTAATAATATAATTCTCAGAGATACAGGAATCGAGGTAGAGGTAAAGGTAAAGAGTACAAAAGCCTGTAGCCAACCAGCTAACATACTAAATGATGTGCAAATGAATGCCTTTCCCCCTAAAACGGGGTATAAGGAAAGGCTATCCTCTCTCATCACTCTTATTTAACATAATGCTAGAAGGTTTAGCCAGTGTAATAAGGCAAGAAAAGGAAATAAAATGCATACAAGTGAAAAAAGAAGAAATAAAACTGCCCCTATTTGTAGATGACATGGTTACGTATGTAGAAATCCCAAAGAATCTATAAAAAACTTTTAGAACTAGTAAATTAAGCAAGATTATAAGATACAAGATAAACATACAAATCAACTGTGTTTCTATATCTTAGCAATAAACACAAGGAAATTAAAATTTAAAATATAACACCATTTACCATAACTCATGAAAGAAACAAATACTTAGATATAAATCTAACAAAACATGTGCAGTGCTGGTATGCTAAAACTACACAATGTTGATGAAAGAAATCAATAAGATGTACATAAATGCAGAGATATCAGTGTATATGGGCTGGAAGACTCAACAAAGATGAGTAAAAATGTTAATTCTCCCAAATAATGTACGGTTTTAACAGAATTTCAATCAAAATCCTGATATTTTTTCTAGATATATACAAGATTATTTTAAATTTTATATGGAAAGGTAATGGAATTGGAATAACTAAAACAGTTTTGAAAAAGAAGAATAAAGTGGAAGGAATAAGCCTACTTGATTTCAAGACTTATATAGCTACAATAATCAAGACTGTGCTATTGGCAAAGAGATGGATACAAAGATAAATGGAACACAATAGAGAATCCGGAAATAGACCCACACAAATATGCCAAATTGATTTATGACAAAGGTGCAAAAGCAATTCAAGGGAGGAAAAATAGCCTTTTCAACAAATGGTGTTGGAGCAATTGGACGTCTATAGA
>RJWJ010032311.1:0-18602 GCA_004363605.1 Indri indri
TTTTTTTTTTTTTCTAAAAAATGTGTTGGTTATTTTTACCACAAGAACTTAAAAATACTTTTTATTTATTACCCAGATAATACATATTTACTTTTAGAAAAATTAGAAGATACAGATTAAATACAAAGAAAAATAACCATTATAATACCATCTAGCGATAGCCGCTATTGAGATTTTGGCATATATTCTTCCACACTTGTAATCGCACAATAAATTATGTAAATTTATAACTAGGTATATAATTTTTTATAAAACTGGAAGCATACCATGCATACTTAAGTGTAATCTTTTTTTGTGAATATCTTTCCACATCAATAAATATTATATATATTCCCATGGTCATTACTAAGGCTGGAAGACATTCCAGTATATTGATGTGTAAAATAAATACGTTTATTTAATAAAGCTCTTGCTCATGAAAATTAGGTCATTTTTTTGTTGTTGTTGAGACAGAGTCTCACTCTGTTGCCCGGGCTAGAGTGCCGTGGCGTCAGCCTAGCTCACAGCAACCTCAAACCCCTGGGCTCAAGCAATCCTTCTGCCTCAGCCTCCCAAGTAGCTGGGACTACAGGCACGCGCCACCATGCCCGGCTACATTTTTCTATGTATTTTTAGTTGTCCAGCTAATTTCTTTCTATTTTTAGTAGAGATGGGGTCTCGCTCTTGCTCAGGCTGGTCTCGAACTTCTGAGCTCAAACAATCCACCCGCCTCGGCCTCCCAGAGTGCTAGGATTACAGGAGTGAGCCACCGCGCCCGGCCTAGGTCATTTTTAAATTGTCTTTTCTACCTGTTTATTGTAGTTAGTGCCAAAAATAAGTTTTACATTTCTGTGTGTCCAATCTGTCAGTCTTGTTATGGTTTCTGCATTTGATCATGCTTAGGAATTCCTCCATAATACAAATATTTTAAAATCAGCTCTGTTTTCTTCTAATACTTGATGGTTTCTATTTTAACACTGAAAACTTTAACCAATGTAGAATTTATCTTACATATTATGAGGCCGGAATCTAACTTTAATTTTTTCCAAAATATTTTGTCATCCCTCCACCAATTTAAGATGCTAGTTTTGTCATAAACAATAACTCATATGAACAATTGGGTCACTTCCTGGACTTTTAAATTTAGTTTTGTTTGATCTGTTCCTGTGCCAGATTTGTACTGCTTTGATTATTGAGGGTTTATAATATGCTTCAATTGATGACTGGTTGAGCAAAACTTCTTTTCTCAAAGTTTTCTGGCTAGTCTAACAGCGGATCGTCTTCCAGTTAGGTTTAGAATAGTTCGTTAGATTGCAAAAATTTTTTGCAACTTAATTTTTTTATTGGAATTATGTTAAATGTGAAGATTGATTTGAGGAGAATGGCATACTTATAATATTTTTCCATCAAATATAAAATATATCTCTATTTATTCAAGTCTTTTTTTTTTTTTTTTAATCTCCTAATGGCATTTTTTTAGTTTTGGTCATACAGCTTGCACATACTTGTTAAGTTTATTTTAAAATATTTTATTTTTTGTTTCTGTTGTGAGTGGAAGCCTTTTCTCATATTTTCTGATGATTGATAGTACAAATGTATGTGAATTTGATTATATTTGTTTTATATCCTATTTTTAATCATTTATTTGTTCTAATAGATTTTTATTTTATTTTCCTGGGTTTTCCATAGAGACAATCATTCCATTATTTAGATCTCATTTCCCTTTCTCCACTCCTTGCATAGGTTCAAACCTAGTCTAGAAAAGTATTGAAAAACTGTGGTAATAACGGGGTTTCCTTGCCTTATCTCTGACTTCAAAGAGAGAGGCCCTCGGCCATCACTGTCCGGTAGAATCTGCACTTACGGGAGTGTCCCCCGTTGTCCAATACATGTGGCCATTGAGCACTTGAAATGTGGCTAATGATATTAAAAAACTAAATTTTAGTTTTATTTAATTTTAACTAATTTAGGTTGGAGACTGTGTTTTCATTATTAATTATGCTGAGTATTTATTTCAGATGGGTCTTTAACATGGTAAAGCCAGCTTCAGGAAAAAATAATCAGATAAAAGCAAGAGTATTATGTAGGTGACTGTCAAACACATGCCTTAAGCAGGATGTGAAAGAAAGTAGAAGAGAACGATAACTGGAATGAGATGAGTGTGTAAAGAAAGCTTGTTTTTTGTCTGTTTGCTTCGTTTTTAAGACTAAGTATGGACCCAAATCCAACTCTTTATCCTCCTAAATATGTGCCTTCTCGGTGTTCCTTGCATCTGTTAGTATTGCCACCATTATTCTAGTCCAAAACCTCGTTATCATTTTTGAAAGTTCTCTCTCCCTTCTCCCCCATACTCAAACACTGCTTCACCCCACCCCCATTCCCACAATCTAGATCTTACCCATTCTTCAAGGCCCTTCACAAATGTGCCTCCTGCATGCAAGAACTCCTTCTTGATCTCCTCAATTAAAAGTAGTTTTGTTCTTCATTAAAACTAGCACTTAATCTGTGCCCTTTTTATACCGCTTAATCCTGCGCATTGTCTTATGGCTATTCATGAACATCACTGTCAGATTGTAAACTCTGAGGAAATAATCCTTAACTGATTTACCTTTCTACCTACATGGTCCCTGTGCCACATGTATACTGTATATCTGCGTCAGTAAATCTTTAGTAAGTGAATCGCAATCCAGCTTGTATTAATCATATATGTTCTGTGTGTCTTTTCTTCAACTGATAACTTTTGGAGAGCATGGATCATATGTATTGATTTTTGTATCTTCTGTGTACCAGCACAATACTAAGAATTGAACAGCTGGTAGTTTATTTTAAAATTTGTATTCATAAAAATAGTGTTAAGGTGTATCATTTATAATCATGTTTTGCTGCATTTAATGGAAATCCAATTAGAATAGCTCAACCAAACAGGATTTTTTTTCTTTCTCATATAGCAAGAAGTCTAGAGGTAGACAGTCTAGGGCTGGTACAGTGATACCATGATGTCATCAATGTCACAGGTTTTTTCTATCCTTAACACATAGCTTTTGTCCTTGAGATCACATGACGCTGTTTCATCTCCAGATATCACATTTATGCTTCTGTCCCTTTCTGTTAGGAAACCAGTAGCTTTTCTGGAGGTTTCTACAAATAGACTTAATCTCTTTAGTTAGAACTAGGGTCACATGGGCATCACTGTCTGCCAGGGAATTTCAGAAGGTGAATATTTTTAACTGTGTGCTTTCTATCCAAGCAAAATTGGGATTACTGGGATTCTTTTCAGAGGAAAGAAAGAGAAAATGAATCTTGGATGGGAAACCTAGAGTATGTATCTTAGATATGGAATTTACACTTAAAGCCATTAGGATCTACACGGGGATGACAAGACACAAGTGAAAAGTTCAAGAATTCAAGACAATTATGTGTTAAATTCCCTATGCATAGCCAGACAATAAGTGCTATCAAAGATTAGGGGTTAGATGAGCTCCCTGGAAGATGGAGTCAACTAGAAAATCTTCAGTGTAAGAGGTGGAACTTTAGCAGACCCTTGAAAGATGGGCCAAATATTACACAGCGGCATTGGATGCTTGTTTTGCAAGTGAGAAACAAAATGCTTAAGATATGTTTTTAAATCAGTAGACTGTCTTAGCCAGAGAAGTGCACTTATATTATCTGGCAGTAGAAAATAAGGTTGGAATTGGGACAACGTAACGGAGGGTTTTGAACGCCACTGTGAAGAATTCGAGTTTGAGATTATTCAGATCAGCAGATCTATTGGAGGTTTCTGAAAAGAATAATATGAGGAAGTAGAATAGAAATGATGTATGTTAGAGTTTAACAGAGTAATTCACAGATTCATTCATTAGAATTAATTAATCTCTAATGCTATACCTCCTAGCTAGTAGTTAAGTTCATAACAGTTTTGACCAAAACAGTTTAAGAGGTCTCCAATACCTAAAATAGATATTTGCTATTATTATATTTGGGACCCTGAATTACAGAACAGTGAAGCTCTAGAAATAAAATTTTCTGTTAAACTTATTTTTTATATTACCAAGGAATTCTCTGTTTCTGTTATCATTACAATATAGATTTTAAATATTAGCATATTTTACCATATTAATGCCTATATGTAATCTTTCATAATTAAAGTCATTTCTCTAAGCTTACACTGAATAATTTATAAAATGATGACAGAAAACAGATTGGTGTGTTTTGACTGAAAGTGCTTTTATTGTCTGTTATTTTCTCAACCTAGAATTTTAATTTATTGAAAATACTTAAACTTCAAAGCACTTATATTGAATGAATGTTTTATTTTCCTTTTTAAATCAATCATAATATAATACATTTTGTAGTTTCTTTTAAATAAGTGAAGTGTATTAGAGCTTTCACCAGATATACTTCTGAATTTTTTAAATGACAGATATTTATTCAACTGGAAATCTCATAAAATAGTAAAAATTTATCTTCTGTTTTAATAATGGTATTAATTACTTTTGATGGTTTGACATAGCAGTTTGAGTAAAGAGACAGTCTGATTCAACTGAAACACATAAAATATGCTTGAATTATTTCCTATGTAATTATAAATGAATATCTGAAGCCTGAGTTATCTCATTTATTTGGTATTTGGAGTATCAGAAATTTTCATTTCAGAATCTCAAAATTAGTGCCTCGTCTCTCCAGAATCTCCTTCTTAATTACCATGAGATCTTTCCTTTCAGAGTCTCATGAATGTGACTTTAATTCCATGTAAAAATACAGATACATAAATAGTTTATTGCAGTTACTCCCAACTAGGTAAAATTTTAGTATTCATCGTTAAGTACTTTTTGATTATTGTTCAGCCCCATCCCACTGAAGTTGGGTTTGGCCATAGGGCTTGCTTTGGTCAAGGAAATGTTACTAGATGTGACATAAAGCCTTGAATATGCTTGCATAGTTTGGCTTAGGTTTTTTTCACCTGTAATTTGCTGTGACAAGAGCTTTCCCTGGGCAGCTGCTGCCCCTTCAGCTTGGGTCCCAGAATGAAAATGCATGAAGCAAACCTGAGCCCAACATGCATCCTGAAGCAGAGCCTTCAACCAAGCCCAGCCTAGATCAGCCAAACTGCAGACAACATACAGACCTGTGAGCATGAGAATAAATGTTTGTTGGCTGGGCACAGTGGCTCACACTTGTAATCATAGCACTTTGGGTGGCTGAGACAGGGGAAGATCGCTTGAGGCCAGGAGTTTGAGACCAGCCTGGGCAATACAGTGAGACCCTGTCTCTACAAAAAATAGAAAAATTAGTCAGGCATGGTGGTGCATGCCTATAGGTCCCACCTATAGTCCCAGCTACTTGGATGGCTGAGGCAGGAGGATCACTTGAGCCCAGGAGTTTGAGGTTGCTGTGAGCTATGATGACACCACTGCACTGTAGCTCAGGCAAGAGAGACCCTGTCTCAAAAATAAATATATGTTTATTACTGTAATTCACTGAATTTGGAATGCTTTGTTATGTAGGATTATTGTGGTAATAGCTGACTAATATGGTATTACTATTAATACTAAAAAAATACTTATCTGTATATTTTCATTAAGAAAAAGCGTAATTATGCATGGCCAACCTCTTGGCTCTCTGTTTATTGAAAAGTAATGTCAAATAACACTGATTAATTGGGAGTTTCTCTTGGCTAGTGGCCATTGCAAATTTTATGGAGTAAAATTCCCAAAATGGAACTTGAGGAATAAGTTATTGAGGTGTTTCTGTTTTTTTAAAAATAGATCTGGCTGATACTACAAGTAATCACAAAATGACATGATGTAGGAGCCATGGCTAACATTTGTTGAGGGCCTGGCCACACATGTGTTTGGTGTTCATATCTTGTCTTCCCTTCACGGCGAACCTGCCAGGCAGTCAACACATACTTATTGAGCACTTACTATATGCCAAGCATTACAAGGTATGTGTTGTCCCATTTTTGTTGAATTAAGAAACTGGGGCTCAAAAAAGTTAAGTTCAAGTCTCTCAGCTAGGAAAGGGCATAGTTAGGATTTGACCCAAGATCTGTCTGTCTTCAAAGACCAAGCTGTTATCATCGTATTATTTATGTTTGTAAGAGTGGAACTAGGAGAAAAAGAGAATTCACAAACTGATTTACCTAACGTTTGTTGATGTGCTATCCCTAATTGTTTACTATGTAGCACAGATGTCACCTGGAATCAGCTCAGCATTCAGATATCTACATGTAGTTAGATCAAACCCAAATCCATTTTATTGTCTGTGAAAGTCTGAAGCTCTCCTTACAATTTCTACTAATTCCCAGGCTTCACACTCTTGTGGTCCCCTTCATGTGCCCCTAGAGGCTACTTCATTGGCCATTTCTACCTTATTTGTCATTTTAGTATGAGTATAAACCTTCAGCCTTTCCGGTTTCTACTGGACACACCTTCACCAAGCATCTTTTGAGTTTTGGTGAGGATCTCCTTGCAAAACACAAGATCTTCCACCCCTCCTCAAATTCTTCACCTTCTATTTTGCAGAATAGCTTTCCCCTTCCTTTGAAGCCCTGATAGCCCAGACAACGTTGGGAGTCACGTCTCCCCCAGGCTGGATTATCAGTGTGTGCCTTTCCTGTCTCTGTCTCATACCAAGCAAAAATAGTCAGATTCTTGTGGGAAACAGCATATGTTGCAATCAGTCCCATCAGTCAGACAGGCCCCCACTTAGCTCAATTTTAATTTTTTAAAATTGAATTCCATTGAATTTTCAACATTGGCAATTTTGTTCAACTAACCTTAAATGGTGAGAACCGAAAGCATCTAATATAAGAAAGAGTTACTGTTTCCTTCTTAGATTAGAAATAAGATACTTGACTTTACATAACTAAGAAAAAGCCTATCTTTAGAATTTTACTTACTTCCTACCTCTTTCCAAAAATGTGATTTACAAAAATTCCAGAATAAATCTGAGTGTAAGCATTTTCTGTAGTTTTTCCCAGACCACTTTTCCTATTAGCTATTCAGAGTGAATTTCAGGAGTTTGGGAACTTGATTTGTTTATGTGCCCAGAATGTAGATACTGCTATAAATTTAAAAACTCTGAAGCACTTGATTCTACAGTACTGTGTTTGAAATGGTTGAAGAACTGCTTTCTGCTTCTGGAGAAGCCCCGACTACTGTGTTGTCTTGCATGATTTGCCACTAAAATTTTAATTCCTGCCAGAATTATTTTTAAAGGGAAGAAGCTGAATACCTGTTAACCAAAAGAACTTTAGTTCTCACTCATTTCTAATAAAATTTTTATTGGTTCATCTTTAATTTAGGAAGCAATTTTCCTAGTCATTTGGCAGGCATTAGTTTCTTACCAAAGACGCAGCCTTAATGGTTTTTTGAGAAACTCATGTTTTCTTACATTCCGTGATTATAGCGGCATTGTTTTTTTATTTGACAAACATTATTTTATTTGTTAAACAAAGCATTGTGGTGGGGTATATCCAAACGTCTAAGCAGTAATAAAAGAGAATGAGTGAGAGATGAGACAGATCCTGGGTGTGAGATGCACTTGGAAGCGGGCCGTCCCTGGATTCCATGCTGGAACATTGGGGTTAAGATTCCGTACCGTTAGTCCAGTCTTAATACGAAGATTGTATAGTGACCTTTTATCTTGTGTGACCTTGACTAAATTCTTTAACTTTCCTAAACTTCTCATTCCTTATCTGTTAAATGAGGGTCATGTCTGCCTTACCCACCTTAGAAGGTTGTTGTAAGGGTTAGACGAAAGCGGCGTATGTGAAAGTACTTTGTACTGTGCAGTACCTCCAGACTTTAGTGATTGTGGGGCAGAAACGTAGGCGGGAGGGAGAAGGGGAAGGAAGGTTGCTCTTATTTTCATTCCTGCAGTGTGGTTGCAAATGGATAGTCCGCAAATCCTAAACAGTTGCAAGATGGTCAGGGCAGGAACCACCAGCCTGGGGCACAGCAGTGACAGGACCTTTTAACTGGCCTTAATGAATGCCAATTCCAGTCATTTCAGGTAGTATGTGAGTATCTGCAGTGTGCCGGGCACCATGGTAGTTACTAGGGATACACATAATGACAAGATAGAGTCCTTGCCCTAAGGAAATCCTCAGTCTGGCCATGGACAGCACGGCTGTGCGTCTTCAGCAGGGGTGAGCTGGGATAGGACAGGCTGGCGGAGCATGGCCGAGGCAGAAAAGCAGCTGGTTATTGTGACTGGGTCTTGCATGTTTTTTCTGTCATTAAATAGAGTGATTTGAAAATAATCCACCATATTTTTAACTGTTTAAGCCACACAGAAAAATAGCAAGGGTGTCTTAAAAGGTTAGTTATAAACCACATTGTGTAATGACATTTTTTTTTCTTTTAATAAGTGAGAAGTGACAGGACCAGCATCTGCTGCTTTATAGTTTTGTCATGTTTCAGGTTTTTTATATGCTCTTTTTAGGTTTCAGGGACATTATCGTCACAGTGAAATTCTACTTTATTGCTTGTTTGTGTCCTAGTTGTGCAATACTAACTCTTTGGACGTCATTTTTAACTTCATTGTTTGCATTCAAAAGTTCAATTGCTAGTAATCTTTATCTTTTTTTTTTTTTTTTTTGAGACAGAGTCTCACTCTGTTGCCCAGGCTAGAGTGCCGTGGCTTCAGCCTAGCTCATAGCAACCTCAAACTCCTGGGCTCAAGCGATCCTACTGCCTCAGCCTCCCGAGTAGCTGGGACTACAGGCATGCACCACCATGCCCGGCTAATTTTTTCTATATATATATTTTTAGTTGTCCAGATCATTTCTTTCTATTTTTTAGTAGAGACAGGGTCTCGCTCTTGGTCAGGCTGGTCTCGAACTCCTGACCTTGAGCGATCCACCCGCCTTGGCCTCCCAGAGTGCTAGGATTACAGGCGTGAGCCACCGCGCCCAGCCTGATCTTTATCTTTGATGGTTTTTATAGGAAATAAGTGGATAACATATTATCCATACTAACGAGAGGGCCCATTGACAAAGATTATTCCCAATCAGTGGTGATCATTTTCGGCTCTGGAATGCTTTAAGCATTTCTTTCCTACTTACTTCTTTCTTAGATAAATAATGAAAGAAGTTTTCACTTTCTGAGTATACAACTCCCTCACTGCGGGAGTGAGTAGAGACATTCCAGAAGATGCCAAGTAATATAAGGCACTAACCTAGGACTAATACCTCGTTGCAGAAAATCCAGGGGGTGGCGGGCTAATCCAATATCGAGTTAAATTCCCGATAGTATCTAACCGATGCTTTACTCTAGTAGACTTGCTACTTTGGTGCCTACTTTAACTCAAATATTTAGAGAAAATATGAGAAAGTTTGTGAGAAAATGAAATCTCCTATAAACATGCTGGTCTTAATTGTTTGTCTTTACTGCAGAAATCCCAGAGTGGCACCAGTGTGGCCCCAGCCCTCACCGTGTTACTATAAATTTATATGATGTACTGTGTGTTTTGGGAGGTAGTAGTCAGCCTCAGATTCAAAATTTAAAACAAAAAAATATTAAATACCCGAGTGAGTAAAAACTGATTCTCCTGGATAAGTCTGGACCCATCTTTCAACGACGTTGAGCATCTGGAATTTCTCTGTGCATTTGTGAGGCCACAGTTTCCTCTGACAGACAATCCATTGTTATTACTGGCCGTAGGCAGGCCTGAAAGGGCAGAGACAGGAAAGACAAAGAATTTACAGTACAGAACTTTCAATAACGCGTTGATGTCAGGAAAAGAGCTGAGCCATTTCTGATAAGAAAGAAGTGTTAATTTTAAACAGCTGTGAATGTACTGTCCGTGATCTACTCCTGCAAAGTAACAGCAGGGTAATTCACAGGCCGTGGGTCACAAGATGAGTTTAAGTAATCAATCTCTAAGTGAAACCAAAGAGAGGAGAAGTAAATACTGGGGGAGGTGGCAGAGGTCAGGCCTGGGAGTGCAACGCATTGCTTTCGTCTAACCCTTACCATGGGATGTTCTTGGACTAGGTTT
Source organism: Indri indri (assembly GCA_004363605.1). Taxonomy (NCBI): domain Eukaryota; kingdom Metazoa; phylum Chordata; class Mammalia; order Primates; family Indriidae; genus Indri; species Indri indri. Next base: position 9,985 of record RJWJ010032311.1, read on the forward strand.
GGATTTGGCAGTGGCTACTTCCCTCCTTGAGGTCCTCACCACCACTCCCTTACAGTGAATCAACATTCATCAGTAACTATGCAGGCACAGTATCAAAATTATTTATAGAGTTTGAGAAATGATATTGAAATTTATACAGCATTCCTAGTAACCAGGCCAACTCTTAGTAGTAGCACACCCATCTTGATTCTTAAAGAAATGTAATATATTTTTTCCTAAGCAGATTTCAAATTTTTGTCAACATATTTGTCTGGTATAATGAAAAACTGCCCAAGTCAATGGAATGGGGTGAGAGCTTGTTATTTTGGTGAAGGTGCATATATTCTGAAGATCTGTCTGCGTGCCATTGCGTACAAATATTGAATGTGAGTTGAATTTGGAAGTTGACTGTTTCAAGATTCCAAATTGGACCATTAGTGTTAGGATATATGCAGTTTTAAATCCAGCCTTAATACCTGTGTCTGTTTAGAGTATCTTTTTTCAAAGAATGAGTAACAAGTTTCTATTTTTGCAAAGTCAATTAAAATATTAGATGTTTAGAGACCAGACTCTTGTTCAATTCTTCTTTATAAGAGTTTGGAGTAGTAAATCACTTATTTTCTCTGTCACATTTTTTATTCCACTTATAAAATGTGCACACTAATTCTGGGCCCCCTGCTTCCAAAGGTGTCACACATGTAATACTTTGTGATAAAGCCTTAAAATATCAGAAATAAGTAATGATATTTTAAGGCTAAGTCAATCGAAGGTATTGATATATGAATATAGTGGTACAGATATTGCATAGAATAAGAACAGAATCATGTAAATCAATAGTATGTCATTTTATCTTTATGTTTATTCATACTTAATAAATATGTTTATTTATATTTTGTAAAAATTCCACAAGTATTCGTAACTAAGACATGAGATGCAAAAGTCCATACATATCTATTTTCAGAGTCCACCTCTTGGGTCACAGTTTAAAAATTCCAGGGTTGAGGATCTAAGCAGTATTATGGGATGGACCAGGCCAGTATTCAGAGCCACCACCATTCTGGCTTGATTTTGCATAACTTTCAAATCATTTGCTCAGAAAGATAAACCCCAGCTGTTCTTTAAGATAAGCCATGATGACTGAGTAGCTATAAAATTAGCATCTCATAGATACAGAGAAGGATGAACAGGTTCAGCGTGGTGGAATGATAGCCCTTTTTTATTTGAAAGAAAAGGAACATAGCTGCAAGTAATGAATTTCAATCCCTTGTTACTTTCTTTGCAAAGTGATCACATTTACTATAAACCACATTAGGAAGGAGGAATCTATGTCTAAGTGTGGGAGCCCATCAGATCAGGCAGATCTTTAGCACTGAACAAAGGTCTAAAGAGTAATGCAGTCTATAATTCCATAGAGGGGTATATAGGAACCATAACAATAACAGCAACAGCTAACATTTATTGAATGCTCATTATTTATTAGATACAATATTATGTCTTATCTACAGATTATTCATATGTGAGACAGATACTGTCTTTATTACCATTTTGGAGATGAAGAAATCAAGGTATACAGAAGTTAAGACACTTATTCAAGGTCCTATATAACTGTGCTAGCTTTCAGATTCAGAGAACCTGATTGCAGAAACCATGCTCTTAACTAGTATGCATACTGCCTCCCATCAATTTGAAAAGTAGATTCAGTCCATCAGTTGGTCTTAATGGGGGGGGGTGGTGGAATATAGCCCTGAGGCCAAGTTATAAATTGTTTAGGAAGAGGCCCCAAAAGCAAGCAAGCAAGCAAAAAAGAAGGAAAGGTCCATTCCAATAGGCACTGGATGTTGGATATTGTGGGAGTCTCCCATGAAGCATTAGGGACACAAAAAAAGGAGATTGAGATTTCATAATAAGAAACCCAGCCAGTGGAAACTGGGGTACAAGGCAAGGAAACCAGTCACAGTGGACTGGAATAAAGTAAGAGCAAAATCAGAGGAACAATAATTCAGGGCAAAGGCAAGAAGATCTGGACAAAGGATTTCTTGTTATCTCCCCTGCTAAGGGCTGGAGTTGGCCCCACAGTCAGATGCATAGCTGTACGTCAGGGTTAATTTAATAGATTCAGCTCAGAGAGAAAGAGAAGCGAGGGCACTGAGCCAGGCAGGCCATTACAGATTGACCCAACTGGGTTAGGGTTCCAGGCAAAAGGCTAATTTTACTAACTTTACTAACATTATTTCTCTACCATGGCAGCCCCTGCTTCTATGTGACATGAAGCAGTGACATTAGATATCCAAAGACTGTGGAATCGGAAGATGAATTTTCATACTATAATTACAAAATTTAATAGCATCGTTTCATATATATTTTATGGCCCAATCTAAGTTGTTGTTCTTTTATTATTTAAAAAAAACCCATAATGTTATGTAATATACAGATTGCAGAGTTCACTAAACCACTTGAGAGATTACTAGAAAGAATAATTAGATGTGAAATTGTTAATTATTCATATCTCCTGTTTATTCTGTCTTATAATAACTTTTGCAGAATGCATATGATTTGGAGGGCCCTTGCTTTATATCTTTAAAAGAGTAAAAATTCACGATAGCAGTACTTTAGGAGAGACGTTTAAATAGTTTTCATTTGCTAGTTCTATCCTCTTTTCTGCAAAAGAAAAAACTATTTTTTCTTTCACGTAGTGTTTATCCAACTGCCTCCATGTTTTATCTTATAACGGCTTCAAAGACTATGCAATTAACTATTCTTTTTAAAGCTCATGGTTTCCTAGATCTAGTTGTAAATGCTGTTAAAAGTCTCCCAAACTGTTTTTTAAGAACCCAATTTAGTTTCATTTCTGTGAAGAAGCTGTTTTCCAAATGATTGACATCCATCTAACATTGTTTCTATCCAAAAATATTTCTCTTGCTTAATCTGCCATTTGTCATGTTCTGTCCAGTAAATAGCCTTGCTATTATGAAATGGCTCTGAGATATATAAAAGAAAAATACTAAGATATAGAATGCATCCAAGAAATGCAATGTCTTTGTGTTACATAAATTATCTAACGATATAATACATGTGCTTCTCTGAGTCTCATCTCACATTAGAGAGGCAGCCTGAGGTGGAGAATGAGCACGGGCTCAAGTTGGGACCCGTGGTAAAAGCAGACATCCCCATTTAATGAGCTGAGACTTCAGCTAACTTGTTTCACCTGACTTTGTTTCCTGACCTGTCGATTGGGAATAATAGCTATTTTGCAACATCCTTATGAAAAAACAAATGTATATAAAGTTGCAAATATAGGTTTTCAGTAAAAGCTAACTGTTATCATTCATTGGCACCTAAACTTCAGGACTATTCCACTCAAGAGAGCTATATAATTTTAAATGATAAGAAAACGCCTTTGATACAAGAGTCTTATTTCCTGCCTCCCTGGGCACAGCCTGCTGCTCCATTAGCTGTTGCTCTCTGCAGTTAATGATGATAGCTTGGGGTGCATCCGGCGCTGTACTGAGTGATTTACATATATTATTTCATTTAATAACTGCAATCCTTTCAGGAGATTTTTGGTTTTTGACTTTCTACCATGACTTTGACCTATGTGTATTTCTTTTACGCTATGTATTCTTCAGACTTCTGTCTGTTGTATTCTAGCCATTGCTTTGCGCTAATTATGGTACTTTATGCAACCAAACCATATTAGTTCAGGGGCTTTGGGATGCAAATAATAGAGAACCAGACTTGATCTGTCTCAAAATATAAAGGGAATTTTTTCACACTCACAGCTGAATAATTCTCCACTGGGATCTGTTTCTGTGTGATTCTTTTTGCTCTGTCTTCACGGCTTCCCTCATTGTATTAGAAAGGGCTGCAGCAGTTCTTGACATGACATCTTTATACGGCACTCTGTGTAGGAATGGAGAGTTTCTATTTTCCCAGACTGAAGCTCTCAGCTTCCATTGACAGGACCAGTTTAGGTCTTGTGCTTCCTCTGACCGACCCCATCACTGTGACCAGGAGATTGGTGTCATCGACTGGCTTATCCCTGCCCTTCTTGAATCAATCACTGGACACGAAGAGGGGTGTTACGCTGCTTAGTTCAGACCTACACCTGGAATTGGGTCAATGTCACTCAATTCACCGACGAGGCATCGGGGAGCAGGAGGTGAAGTGGGTGCTGGGAAGGCTTGTCTCATTCCCAATCTCAAAGGAAAAGCTTTCAACATTTCACTTTTAATTATGATATTTTGCTAGAGGGTTTCTTTTTCAAAGATGTTCATTATCAGTTTAAAGAAGTCATTTTCACGATTAGTTGAGTAATTTTTTAAAATCAGGAACGTAAGTTGACTTTTATCGATTGTTTTTTCATTGTTGAGATGATCATGTGGATCCTTTATTCTGATAAGGTGATAAATTACACTGATTTTTTAAACAACTTTAATTAGGTATAATGGCATACAATAAATGCACATATTTGAAGTATATAGTTTGATAGCTTTTGACATACATGTACACCTGGCAAACCATCACCACGATCAAAGTAATGAACATATTTATCACTCCCCTCCCAACGTCTCCTCATTCCTTCTATAATCCCTCTCTGTAGCCCTTTCCCTCCCACACCCCCTCCACACCCGCCCCAGGCAAACACTGGTTTACTTTCTGTCACTCTAGATCAGTTGCATTACTGATTGAAGTTTTGAATGTTAAACTAAACTTCCATTTCTGAAATAAACCCAATTTAATCATTATGTATTTAGGTTTTTTTTCTTACGTATGAGGGGACTTCATGGAAAAATGGAATTAAAAGATAAAATTAAAAGATTAAAAGATTAAAAATATAAACTTAATTTCTTAACATAAGTTCCATCAAGTTCAAGAGACTTTTGTAAGTGATGATACCATCCATTTAGTTCATCCCTAAAGAACTGAGGGTTCTTGGAATTTAATCATGTCAATGATTTCTTTTGTCCATTATTAATGGAAGAAAAATATGTGCCCTTTAAAGATTTCTTAAGATTAGGAAACAAAAAGAAGTCAGAGGGAGCCAAATCAGGACTGTAAGGTGGATGTTTCATGATTTCCCATTGAAACTCTCACAAAATTGCCCTTGTTTGATGAGAGGAATGAGCAGGAACACTGTTGTGGTAGAGGAGGACTCTCTGGGGAAGCTTTCCTGGGCGTTTTTTTGCTAATGCTTTGGCTAACTTTCTCAAAACAATCTTATAGTAAGCAGATGTTGTTGTTCTTTGGCCCTCCAGGATGTAAACAAGCAAGATGCCTTGAATATCCCCAAAAACTGTTGCTTTGACGTTTGCTCTTGACTGGTCTGCTTTTGCTTTGACTGGACCACTTCCACCTCCTGGTAGCCATTGCTTTGATTGTACTTTGACTTCAGAATTGTACTAGTAAAGCCATGTTTCATTTCCTGGTACAGTTTTTTGAAGAAATACTTTAGGATATTGATCCTACTTGTTTAAAACATTCATTGAAAGCTCTGCTCTTCTCTGCAGTTGGTCTGGGTGCAATGGTTTTGGCACCCATCGAGTGGAAAGTTTGCTCAACTTTAATCTTTCAGTCAGAATTGTGTAAGCTGAACCAGTTGGGGTGTCTATGGTGTTAGCTATTGTTTATGCTGTTAATCATCGGTCCTCTTCAATTAGGGCATGAACAAGGTTAATTTTTTTCCTTGCAAGTTGATGTAGATGGTCTGCCACTGTGGGCCTCATCTTTGACATTGTCTCATCAGTAAACTGCTGATTTCTTTGGGGAACTGTTCCCATAAACTTTTCATAAAGCATCAGTGATTTCACCATTCTTCTACCTGAGTTTTACCATAAATGTGATGTTTGTTCTTGCTTCACTTTTAGCAGAATTCATGTTGCTCTGACAGGGGCTCTTTTCAAACTGATGTCTTATCCCTCTTAGTGCCTCAAACTAGATCCTGTTCAGACATATTATTAATATAACAAGTTAGTATGAATTTAAATTGGTATTGGAAAATTTTGAAATCCATGCTTAATTTTTGCATAAGGTGCATTTTCCATGTATTTTTTTGAATATCTCTGTATTCATTTAACTAACATTTAGCTTGTATGTTTATGAATGAGATTGGGCTGTAATTTTTCTTTCTACTAATGCCCTCATCATGCTTTAGTATCAAGGGTATGCTAACTTCATAAAACGATTGGGGGGGGGCGTATTTTCTATTCTCTTCTTTTCCATTTTATGGAAGAATTTGTGTAAGATATGTGTTTTTTTTCTTCTTCTTCTTAAGTTTTGGTTTGAATCAACCCATGCAACCTATTGGACCTACAATTTTCTTTGCTGGAAAGATTTAAATTATTGCTTCAATTTTAAAATAAATATGGGACTATTCACATTTTGTTTTTATACTGTCAGTTTTTGTAAGATGCATGTTTTCTGGACTTTTTAATTACAGCATGACAGAGTAATGTGTATAATATTAAGCATATAGCTTGATGATTTTCTTTACAAATGAATATTTTATTGACTTAAAGTTGTTGATAATATTCTCTTATTATTGTTTGAATGTCTATAAGCTCTGTAGTGATATCCCTCTTTTATTTCTGATATTGATTATATAAGCTTACTCTCTTGTATTTCTTTATTATTGTCCATGGAGGGGTTATAAATTTATTTGTTATTACAAAGAACCGACATTTACATTTGTTGCATTTCTCTGTTGTATATTTCCTGTTTTATTTGTTGCTGTTATCTTTTTATTTCATTACTTTTATTATCTTTACATTTAAGTTGTTCTCTTTATAACTTTTTATTTTAGAGGTTTAGCTCATTGCTTTTCAGCTTTTCTTTTCTAATATATAAATTTTGGAGCCATAAATTTTCCTCTTAGAAATGCATCTAAGAAGAAAATGCATCTCATACATTTTTATGAACATTTACTTCAAAATATAACATCCATTATGATTTTTTTCTTTGATCCATGGGTTATTAGGAAGTATATTTCTTAATTTACAAGCATTATGGATGTTCTAGGTATATTTTTGTTATTTTTGATTTCTAGTCTAATTCCTTTATGGTTAAAGAACTTATTTTGCATGCATTCAGTTCTTTGAGATTTGTTGCAATTGCTTTCACATGTGGTTGATTTTGATAATGATCTTTGTATATTTGAAAGCAATGTGTGTATTTTGCAATTTTAAGGGAGAGTATTGTATACGTGACTATTAGGTCAAATATGTAAATTGTGTTGTTCAAGTCTTATACGTCCTTATAAATTATTTTGTGTGATGTACCTGAGAGAGGTATGTTCAGATTTCTCACTATGATTTTTAAATTTCTCTATTTTGTTTTGTCAATATTGTTTAATATATAATTTGGGGCTATGTTATCAGGTGCATAAAATATAGAATTATTATCTTTTACTAGAGAACTTAAACTTTTATCATAGAAGTACAGTTGACCCTCCATATCCATTGGTTCCATATCTGTGGATTCAACCAACTGTGAATCAAAAATATTTGAAAAATAATTGCATCTGTACTGAACACATACAGACTTTTTTTCTTGTTATTATTCCCTAAACGATACAGTATAACTACCGTTTACATAGCATTGACAGTGTATTAGGTATTATAGGTAACCTAGAGATGATTTAAAGTATGTAGGAGGATGTGCATGGGTCATATGCAAATACTGTGCCATTTTATATTAGGGACTAGAGCATCTGCAGGTTTGGTATCTGCGGGAGGTCCTGGAACCAATCCCCACAAATACTGAGGGATAACAGTACACCTATTTCTAGTAATGTTTGCCTTAAAGTCTTCTTTGTCTGATATAAATATAGCTTATATGCTATTGTCACATATTTTCATTTTATATATATTTAAAATCTCCCAATATTGCTATTGCTATATTCAGTTAACATTCATTTAGATTTATCCACGTTTTCCCTTTTTATTATTCTTTATTCCTTTCTGCATCTTTGAGCTTCCATCTGGGAGCTGAATACACCTGGGAGCTGTATTCTTTTTAAATTAGACCATTGAAAAATTCTCTACATGAAATGAAAAAATGTCTTATTTTCACTTTATTTTTGAAGAGTAATTTCACTGGTAGGGAATTTTAGATTTACAGCTATATTCTTTTAGCACTTTGAAGATACCATTCCATTTTCTTATGGCTTCTCTTAATTCTTTTGAGAAGTTAGCTGTCAGTCTAATATTTGCTCCTTTGAAGTTAATGTCTGTTTTTTCTCTCAGATTTCTTTTAATATTTTCTCTTTAACTTTGATTTTCAGCATTTTTACTACACTGTGCTTTTATTTACCTTGTTTTAGGTTCAGAGATCTACTTGAATCTGCTTTTTGCCAAGTTTTGGAAAGCCTCAGCCATTATCTTCTCTAATATCGCCTGTTCCCCATTCTCTCTTCCCTCTCTTCTGAAGACCTTCTACCGCCTAACTTTCTGGACTTGCATGAATGGATCCTTGGCAACCTATCTGGCCCCAGCCTCTGCCACACTCTGTCTTGTTACTACTCGTTTCTAACTACCTTGCTGTTTTTTTAATAAGCCAAGTATGCTTCTGCCCTCAGGTTATAAAATATAGCTTCCTTAGCCTGGAACACTGTTTTTAAGATATAGCCAAGATTCATTCCCTTA
>RJWJ010032312.1:0-18596 GCA_004363605.1 Indri indri
TTTGTTGATAATCTTGGACCATGTGATGATTTATTTTGATTTACTCATGTGGTTTAATTTAAATGAGAGAGAGAGAGAGAGACAGAAAGGGATTTTCCAAAAAAAGCAAAAATGATGTGTATATATATTTAAATAAAATAAACAAGTAAAAACTGTGGCACATACTTACTGCCAGCTCATCAACAATGTAAAAACAAAAACAAAACACAAATAATTCTGAATGTAGCTAATAACACTTCAATTTATAAAGCTTAAAGTGACTCTCTGCTCCTAGGTAATTGGATGTTTGCTTAATGTAATCATAATTAACATCTTTTAATGCGGAAATAGAGTATACACATTTTTCTCATATCCTAAAATTTAAGCAACTTCGTACCACTCAGATTATCCACTTGTGCATTAGAATCATCTTGATTGTATTCTATTTCACAAAAGCATTCATTTCAATGATTGTTTCAAGTTTAGTGAAAGAGTTTCTTAAAATCCATGACTGGAGTCACTTATGTCTTGTAAAGTGACCAAGAGAGGGATGCATACATTACTACTGCTGGGCACAAACAAATACCCCCCTCCCCACCCTTCCCTCAGAAGGTTCCATCTCGTATGTAGCAGCCAAGGTCGCAGTCTTTCTGGACAACAGGCAAGCAACGTTTTCTCTCAAAGGCTCCGAGAATGTTTATAGCTGCTAACCATTCCTTCACCCTATGGCTATGATCCTGTCCTTCATTGTGTCCTTGGGGAAGGTAGGAGGTGGGCCTAGGAAGTCCCCTTGTCAGAGAACCTAGAAAAGTCACGGTTGCCTTGTTTCTGCTCTTGGTGTGTTGACGTCAACCAGAGCATTTAAGAGAGATGCTGCTCTGAATAATGATGTCGATTTTTCTTCTGCCTTATCAGGTAGAGAAAAAATAGCTTCCAGCACTCATTGATCACTACTTGGGCAAGTGGCAGTGGAATTGGTGGCATTATCAGTTTCTTGCAGCCATTACCTCTGCTTGCTGACACTAAGACACTACGACAGGCAAACAAAGTGACTCAAACTGGTGAATGGATATCACAGTTACATAGCTTAACATCACAGTCTTTTGAATGCGCGTGGTACATATCTTGGTTAGATGATACAATTTTTTATAGGAAATCACGCATTATATTATCATTTTGTATACATTTAAAAATGTATTATTTATCCTGGCTTACCTGTCTTCCTATTTTTATTTATTCCAGCATCTATTCCTGCCTTTGTTCCCCATTACTAAATACCGTGCCTCCATTCGAAGATATAAATTTATGAGATAATAAAAGGAAATGAATTCTAATCAATTAATAGCATTCTTAATTCAAGATCGGCTAGCAAAAAAAAATTTAATGTTTCAAACTACGGCATTCTTAAGTTATCTTTTACCAAGTTTAACCTACTTAACTCACCCTCACCACAAAACATAGCTATAACATTTTTTACAAGCCATGTTTACAAGTACTTGCCTTAAGGTGATTGGCTGGAGAGTAAAATGATCGAGGGGCAGCCCTCGTAATTATAATTTAGGACTACATTTGGGATTCTACAGAGATTCTATTTAAAGTCAGGAAAGCTTTCTGATAAGGTGCTTCCTTACACTCATCCGTGGCAGAAGTGGTGTTCTCCTCCGGGTTTTCACAGCTACTGACAATGGCGACTGCACTAAATGATCTTCGTCTGACCTTGGAGTCTGATGTGCAAGATTCTCGAACCGGTGGAGGTTTTTCCATGTTGTGCAGCTGCTGATCTTTCCAGTCCAACTGTTTGGCACTGCAAAAGGGGGCATATACTTCAACACTTCCCTCAAACTGCAGGCAGTTCACTTTGTAATACTTTCTCTTCACTTCCAAGACATCATGAAACCTATGGCCCCAGAGAATTTCTCGGGGAATGTAGGAACTTCTAGATTGGTGGGATGTCCCAGTGGAATCACCAGTATAGATAAATGTTACCAAAATCTCAAAGTTATCTTTGGCTACTGCCTTGCGGTCAAGGGCGTACAGAGGGCTCTCGTGGTCAATTTCATGAACGATAGTTACTGGTGTGACCAGGATGATCTGGTCGTTGACTAATTTGAGGTCTTTAAATGCCATTGTCATCCTCCCTTCGCTGTCTTCTGTGTAGCGGAGAAGTTGGGCTCTAACTGTTCCCTCTATCACGTGGTTTGGTCGGAAATCACCAATGCGCCACATGAGGCAAAGCTTCCCATCTCTCATGCCTATGAGTGCAAAATAGCTAAAACGAATGGTTTGGGCTCTTTTCCGAGCAGTTGCCATTTTGGCCAAGGCAGCCCCAATGATGAAGGTATTTATGATGCAACTTAAGATGGACTGAAGGATCACCATGAGCACTGCCACAGAGCATTCTTCAGTGACACAACGGTAACCGTACCCTATGGTGGTTTGGGTCTCAAGGGAGAACAAAAATGCCGCTGTGAAAGAATGGACGTTGTCAACACAAGGTGTGATGTCTGGGTCATTTAACAGATCTCCGTGATGAAACGCTATGAGCCAAAAGATGGAGCCAAATATCAACCATGAGAGAATATAAGATAAAGAAAATATCACAAACATATGGCGCCACTTGGTGTCCACAAGAGTGGTGAAGATGTCGACCACATAGCTCCCCCATTCTCCGAAAATGTGCTTGAAGTACACGTTACAGCTGCCGTCTTTGTGGAGCAGACGCCTTCTTGCTCTTCTCTTCTCAGCTATAACGTGCTCTGGCGGGTAGCTGGGGAATTTGGAGTCCACATTTACAACCCTATAGCTGCTGCCGTAATAGCTCATTCTTTCCTGTGTCCTTAGAGCATCCAGGTGTGTTTTGTAGTAGTAATAATTCCAGGTGTGTTGCTATTTCTTGGTTTGAGTTTTCAGTTAAAATCTAAAAAATAATAATAATAATTAAACACATTTTAGCTTTTCAATTTACATCTTTACATCTTTATAGCAATTCGCCAAATTTAGAGCAGTGTTATACCACCTAAAATAGCTACGACTTCATTTGAACGTTAGAGACACTCAGTATTGATTACTCATTTCAGTTTAGAATCCAAACTCAGTCATTATAGGAACAAAATATGCAATTAGAGAAAATAACATTTTTATGTATGCAAAAGGCAATGTAAACATAAGGCATATGTTTACTCAAGCCTAAACCCTGTGATTATTCCAGATGATGCCTTTCTTCCTTTTCTGACCTCACATAAAAAAAAAAATTTTAAAAATGGCTTTATTTGTATAGACTCTATTGCACGATGGCATGTAGAAAACAACATACTCTATAATATAAAAAGACAAAATATAATTCAAACATGTGCCCAGCAGTCTTATAAGCTTTCTAAGTCAAATGGTTTTCTTTAAAAGAAGGATACAACAAGGGGTTTCTACTTTCATGTGATAATGCTACTTACATGCCGCTTGTTATAATAGGCAACCCCTCACCTTCAGGACCTGTTGCTCTACTTTCTGTCTTTTCCACGGAGGCCTTTCTTCCTTGTCTACTTCCCACGACAGAACAGAACTGACAGAAGCACCTACTTCACATTACACTCCTTTTCCCCTAGCTCCACCTTTAGTCTTGAAAGAAAAAAAACGTTTCTTTATCACAGAGGAGTTAAAACCACTCCCGGGTAAGCTCTCAGCAAGGTGTAAAATTGCTTCTGCCTTTGTCTCATAACATCCATCTTTTTTTTTTCCTTCGGACACTGGCAGCTCTTCTCTTCCCCTCTGAATAGAAGCCGAAAATTTGCCCAAGTTGCTAATCTTGTTTCGCTCTTAAAGGGAGCATGCTACAATTGGACCCTTCTCTCCAGCTCTTCAGTGTTTTCTGGGTGCTTTCACAGCCATCCTAAGCAAAATAATTTTTCTCCCTTCAAATTTAGTCTTGGAAAGATAAAGACAGAACATACAGTTCTTAGTTCTTGTCACGTTTAGCATCCATGATACAGGCCAATGGATTTCCTAGCTCAAATCTGAAAGTAAAGTTAAAAAATGCAATGTCAAAATCGTCCTTAGTTACTTCTGTGCGAAAGAAGAAAGAAGTAACTGCTGCCTAATTTTAAGGGGTTGGTAATTATTAGAAATTGTGTTCTACATAATAGGCCTCTGTGAGATGGGACAAAGGGAGTATAATGGGGAAACTTTAAGGAATCTGCCACTCCACTGAATAGAAAATACAGTATGAGTAAGTGCTATTCCTGACATTGAGACCCACTGGAGCCAACCAGAGAAACTGATCTCTAAATATATACTTAGCATCTTCCCTGGCTGCAAAAAGGCAGAAAGAGTTAACTTCCCTGCAGTGAAAAAGAATCATTTTTCTTTTCCTCCAGGGATCGGGGCCCACTTTACAATAAACTCTTTGTTTAGTGGACCACTTACGAGGATGGACTCTGCTTACTGCTGAAAAATCTTGCAAGGCCTGTATCGATTCCCCTCTGCCCCTCTCCTGCCTTACCGGCCAATTTATCCACTCATTCTCCAGATCTGTTTTGAGTCGTTAACATCCTTTCCTTCATCAGCACAAAACTGTGTTTTGGGGGACACAATGGTATCATTTTAGGGTGCGACCCTGCGCTGCCAAATTGCTTACTGGAATGTTGACTGTAAAGTATTTCCACATATTTTGTCCATAACATCTACCTTTCATTGGAGGTTCCCGTCCGATTTGTCATTGAACGCTCCTTCACAAACAGAAGCAGCTGCCGTGGGGGTCTCAGTCTCCACTCTCCCACCTGATCGTATGGGGCATGAGAATGGGACCAGTGATAATCAAAGGCCCGTATGGTTTCAAATGAAAAAGCAGATTTGGAGATAGAATCATTTTCTTGTTAAATGCTCTACACTCAGTTCCTTCAAGGGAACTACACGCATTGTGAGAGTCTGAGAGTTAGAAAACACAGCTCATAAATCAAGAGCTACTGTGCGCCTCTGCTCTTTTCTGCTGCCAAAATAAAAGAAGTTTTTATTTGAAGTGGCATTCAGTTGGCATCACTTTGAATTCCAGTGATACCAGCAACTGTTATAAACAAGCCACTTCTAAAGCACCTTCCAAAATGTGCTAATTAGGGGATGAAGTTTTAGTTAATACAAATTACAAGTGAGCAAATTTGAGTATGTGGAAAATTTGTTGCTGAATAATGTAACAATTTCAGAGGTACAAGTTACAACTGTGAGAATTCTGCCCTGAACTCACCATGTCCTCCGATGTGGTTTGTTATTGTGAATACTAATTTCAACTCGTCCAGAGATGAGCATTCAGATATTAAGTGTACACACTTTATTCACAATTTTTTGAAACTCCAACCACATAAATGATACACTTTTAAAAAGACAATTGTCTTTAAGCTAAATGACAGATTATAATCAAATGAATCATATTCAATCTGATTCATTTCTCAGTCTATGTAAGACAAGAAAGAACTTTATAGAGGCAGGTCCTTTTGCCAAAATGGCTAGACAAAATAAATATGTGTTACTCCTTTGCTTAGTACAGTGTGTTAATGTGAGCACTTTTCCAATTCTTTGCCATTAAATAATAGAGGATAGCACTTGTTGATATTTATCATTTGTACTTCTTAGGATTGAAACTTGGCCTTAAGAGTGTCTTAATGCTTTCATAATCATCTTGTCACCAATGAGTCCACCATGAGAAAGCATTTGCAATGTTCCTACTTCTGTATTTCTTTTTGTACGTTGCTGTCTATAAAGTGATAGTGGCTATTTCATTGGTCTCAAAATTCCTTTTTTAAAAATTGAGTATGAAAATTAGATCAACTGTAATTTCAAAATTGTGAAATATAAAGTTCAAAGGTAAATGCCGAATCTGGTAAGGTCTGTCTTGCCAGGTAATGAATGACAAAGGTAGGGAACGCATAGGGATTGTGTTGCCATGACATAGAATTCTTTTACAGATGAGGCAGTGCACCCTCAGGATGGTGGCGTTTCCTCAGGATGCCATCAAAGTTCATTAGAATGTCCAAAGACGCTAAGGAAAGCACTGAGAGACTCCTTAATTTACTTCGTCCCATGGAAAGAGCTGAGAGAGGGGAAGTTAGAGAAGTCAGTAAGCCCAATCCTGATTGTCACTTTTCTCATTTCTTGCTCATCGTATTAAGTAAAGACATTAAAAAAAAAATTATGAATCTACTTTGACTAGTAGGATCTGCTTTTAGGCCTTAGCTTTCTAGGTCTTTATATGGATTGAAGGAGAAACCTGTACTAATTTAGCACATATCAAATGGGCCATAAACACAGCAGGGGACATTTGAAACAAAGCAACTGAACATTCTGCATATTCGTCCCTGTTTCTTCCTGTGCCTCATCAGACTCATAAATTTTGAAACAATTCCTTTGCGGTGTTGTCACATCTCCTCAAATTTAACTATTTACCAGGTAAACTACTCTTGTAGATAGTTCTTCAAAGGTAAGCTTTTCATCGCATGTTGAGGGGGCAACACAATGGTTAAGACTTTACCATCCTGTGTCACTTTCATGATAAAATCTGATCTTGTCTCTAGCACCCACCTAACATAATGTAGTAATATGAATTGTCTACCTTGTATACATTGATATGCACCATAAAAAAATGGTCTAAAGTTTCTATGGTAAAATCTAGTTATTAATGTCTGTAGCCTTTGAGGTTAATAAGTCCTTTTTTTTTTAAACCATATAAACCATAAAGGACCTGAGGTACTTAATCCATGAAGTCATCAGTTATCAAGTTACTTTCCTGGCAAGTATTAGATGAGATAAGTTTTGGTGGAAAGGTGAGAACCAATGGAGAAGGGAGTAGAAAAGATGTCCTAATTCCTCAAGCAGGTCAAAGCCCTTGAAGACAGGCTGGGGTGGAGTTCTCAGGGGAAGAAGGAGGCGCAGGCAGCGTGGTAGGTGAGGACTAGCTCAGCAGATGAAGGTGCAATCGGATGGCACATGTGGGTGGGCTTTGGGTGCAAAGGAGGAGAGACAGAGGGGGGTATTAATGAGTTCGGACACCCCCTCACCCCACCAAAAATTAGGCTGTTTTGCCATCTTGCTCAAAACCTGTTCCACAACTTTTGTCTTGAAATTATGCAGGAATCTTATCTAGCCTGGAATCCTCCTAAGACATTTAGACCCATGTAAGTGGAGCTCTTCATTCAGCCATTGAACTCCTGCTTCACCCAAAACCTTTTAGATAACTGCCAGTACTTCTCTGAATACTCCCTGACTCCCTAACTTCACACAGCTTTTCCTTTGTTGACAAGTCAATGGCATTCTCATGTTTTCTTCTCGTCCCTAGAGCAGACCTCTGGTTAACCTACACCTCTCCTTCTCTTTCTGCTCTCTGCTCCCTCCCACCCCAACCCAATATCTTGGTGACTGAGGATTTTATCCCCTTCATGATATAAATTTACAATTTCTCTTCCTGAATAAATTTAAGAACGTTTTGTACCAATTTATTATAGAAAATGGGTTATAATATGTTATGAGCAAACAACTAAAGCTGGGAAGAAATCCAGTTACAGCCTTGCTACTAACATGGTCTGAAGATCCTGTTTCTAGCCCAGTTTTTCCTTAAGTAACAACTACATGCTAATTATAAATCCTACCTCACCCAAAATGTGGCCGCGTTTTATAAAGTCGAAGAAATTTGGAGACTGTGATTACGTTTCTTCATGGGTTTGGATGTCAAGATTGTACCAAAATAATATAAATTATAATTCCAGGTTATCTGGCTTAACAATCAAATTATCTTAATAACAAAAAGTCTAAAATAAAGGGGCTTTTTTGGTATCATAGAGAAACCCAAATTGTAATAGGAGGTAGACTCCAGTTTGAGGTCTGTCCTCAGCATCTTGGGTAAATAACTTTACTCTGAACTTCAGTGTATTCATTCTTGAAATGGGGTTATGACACCTACGTCACCAAGTTACTGTGAGATTTGGATGAGATACTGAATGGGAAGCCACCTTTTACTGTGCCGGTTGCATAGTAGTTATTCAATAATTATTGCTTAAATCTGAATGCCATGAGAATTCAGTTTCCTGAATACCACGAGAACTCACTGTTTCCTACTGCTGAGATACCAGGGCCGCCTCTCTCTCCTTCCACTAGTTTTCAAAGCCCTAGATTCACAACTGTCGCAACATGGGAAATCACCTGTTCCTTGCTCTCAACACATACACACTTACACACACACACACACACACACACACACACACACACACACACTCACATACCCATACATCCTACTATGTTTAAAAATTTTACTACTATTTACTCTGAAGAACCAGCCTCAGGGAAACAAGACTGACAATCCTGGCAAAGTTAAGAGGTTAAAGAAATTCATGAGGTGATTATCATGCTTATGCTTTGTCTTAAATTGTGTGTAAATGTTTTACTAAGATGGGTCTAAGGTTTCTCTTGTTCTTATCTTGAAAATCAGCCTGCCTATCCCTGTCTTGGTTAGATGCCAGCCCAAGTTGCTTAGATTTTTACCTTGAGCTAGATCTGGGTTGGTGCAGAAGTTAGATATCATGAGATCTAATATTCCTTTAAAATCTGGTGTCCGCACAGTTCAATTTCTCCTTGTTGTATAAAGGAAGCTCTTCCCCAACGGTCTCTAAATTTTCCATTGGAGAATTTGTTACTGATTATTTTCAATCTTGTTTTTTTAATTTGTTTTTGTAAGCTGAGTTCCTACTATGGACTAGACACACATACTTTTAGGGATAAATATGAAAACAATAAAAATAGACGATCTGTAACAGTAATAACTACCATGGAGGAAGCAAGATAAAATGCTAGTATGGAGAAGGGCCCAGGGTAAGGAGGGAGGTTGCTATTTAACAAAGGTGGTCAGAGAAAGTTTGACCCAGGACCTGACATTTAAATCCCAAGCATTCTCTTCACTCCTATCCTTAGGTAAAAATGCTCTCAACTCAGACCTTGCTGTCTGTTTTGTTTGAGGCACAGTCACTATCTGGTTGTTAAGGCTCTCACTATTTATAGGTGTAGTTTAGCTGCTGCACTCCAGCTCTAAGCTAATTTTTAAGACCTAATTTTCATAAGAAGTTATCATTATAGGAATTCATCTGCATTTTATCATTGAATCCACACTTCCCTGATCTCTCTCTCTTGGTTCTACCTGGTTTACATAACAATCTTTGAACTCATCTCTTGCCTCTTTCATCCAGAATGAACACTCTAAACCTGAACTATAAGTATTTCCCCTCCCGCTCCCAGGGGCACAGTCCAAGCTCCACAATGTGGTCTTACAGCAGAATGGGCAAAGGATAGGGATATGGGGATCAAAGCCTTGGATTCTAGTTATGGTTCTACCACATCTTAGCTATACGAGATCAGCATCTTTAAACTTCACTTGTGTGTATTTCAAACATGGGGACAATAGTTGATTTATCTCAAGATGTTTTTGTGAGGAATAAATGACATGATATGAAAGGGCACAATAGCTAGCACCTGGGAAACTCTTTTTATTGATAGTCCTTCTTTCGCCCTTAACTTGAATACACGTCTCTCCTCCGATAGCTTATCACACTGGGTCTTATCTAGGCTGGGAGAGATGATGTCCAAGCTAGAAGCTGAAAGATAAACAGGAGTTAACAAAATAAGGAGAGCGAGAGAAACTGTTGTCCAGGCAGAGGAGACAGTATTTGCAAAGGCTGCGTGACTCGAAGGTGTGTAGGACATTCTTTCCAAAGACCTAAATGGGGGCAAGGGTCGGAACTGGGGAGAGCTGAGGCTAGAAAGAGAGAGAGAGCCACAGCATAAACTACTGCACAGGTAGAATTAAAGATTTGAGTTTTTTCCCCAAGAACAGTAAAAGCTGTTGAAGTATCTTAACTAAGGGCATTATATAATAATATTTTTCATTTTTAAAAGATCACAGTGGCTGTCCCATGGAAAATTGGTTGGAGGCATTTAAGAGCAGGTGGGGGGAGGTTAACCAGGAAGCTCTTTCAACACCCAGGTATGAGATGATCATGGCTGGGATTAGGATGATGTCACTGGAGATGGCAGAAGCCACCTGTGACTATGGAGTTTTTCACCTTAAAGCTGGAGGAGGGTCGCATGACCTAGGAGTGGCCGATCAGAATTTCACAAACAAGACTGAATCTTGAGGAAATGACACAAAGGTGCTGAATCCTATTATTTAAAGCAACGACCAGGAGTCAAAAGGCCAGTGGTGGGGTGGGGTGTATCTAAGTGTCCAAGGAGGAAGACACAAATCATAGCTCCTTAGGAGGCAGTCTGTGAGACAAAATTTTCATTTTGCCTTACCTCTTGCTTCTGCTCAAATCAGGTTCTCTCTCCCCATATTTGATACTATAAGCTACCTGGTATCTTTTCAATAATATTTTCTTCTGCTTGTGCTAACCAGGGACAATTTTCGTTCGTTGAACAACAACAAAAAAAATTCAGTTAAAATTCAGTTTACCATACATTTTTAAAATATCTCCCGTGTACAAGAATATGGTATAATCACTCTCCATTACTCCCATTATGCAAGTCCTTCAGTTTGCATTAAAGTAGATCTTAAATCTAATCACTTCTCACTGTTGTCAAAACCACCATGTCTTCAGTGGACCATCGCGACAGCTTCCTAAGAGGTCTCCTATTTTTGCCTTTGCTGTACTTCGATCTGTTCTCCTTTAAAAACAAAATGAAAACAGGTCACTTGTTGCTTTAAACTCTACAGAGTCTCCCCATTGCAATTAGAGTAATTTGCATAATCTATATTGCATACAGATTGTATACATCTGACATCTGTCCATCTCTCTGAAGTGTCTTCTACTACTCTCTTTCTCACCATTCCATGCCAGGTAGAGATCTTCACTGTGTCTTTATTTTCTACTAACACAAGCTTCAAAAAACTACAACCTGAGGGCAAATCCAACTTGTTGTTTTTGTAAATAAAGTTTTACTGGAATGCAGCCAGACCATTGTTTACTGTCAGTGAAGGAATTCAGGAAATGCCACCCCCAAATATGCTGATTACTTTGAACTGAGGGCACGTCGGGGACAGTGGATACAGGCAGAGGCTTTCTCTGGGCTCCTCTTACCAGCCTAGGGACAGATCCTCTGAAGAGAACTCGGTTATCATTGATCCTTTCCCCAGAAGTTTCATCAACTGGGGAAGATTAACTGGTATCACAGGAGAGATGGCTGGAAGTCCAAGTCATACGCAGATACACTTTGTCACAGACTGTCACCTATTCTTCTAAGGGCCCATTTGTCTTTTCCCAAAATCATTTATACCCCCTAAATTGCCTGCATTCCCCCTCCCTTCTCCCGTATGCGGAAGGTATGATAAGCCTTTAAATCTCATTGGTTTCTTGAATTTTCACGTTTCTTTCCTGTGTTGCCTTCATGCACATAATAAATATATATACCTCTTCTCCTGTTAACCTGCCTGGCTGTTATCAGCTCATTTCATAGACTCAATTTTTGAACCCTTGGAAGGTAGAGGGAAAATCTTCCCTATGTCATGCAAACTTGCAGAGTTGAGCAGTTGCAACAGAGACCATGTGATCCACACTGCCTGAAACATTTACCATCCTGAATATTATCTTCTTTAGCTGCTTACAGAAAAGTTTGCCAAACCTTGCTCTAACACCCAAGGATGTTCCTGCCACTGATTGGTTTTTTTTGGCTGACTGGATTGCTCATGGAATAATGGATTGTAAGCTCCTTGCAAAAAGGGTCACACTTGTCTAATTCACCTCCATATCCCTAGCAGTTAGAACAATATGTGGCACATAGGCACTTGCTAATTATACTTTGAAAGAAAGAAAGAATAAATAACTGAACAATACAAAGATGATATTTATCCTCAAGGAAATTTCAGTCCTAGTAAGAGAATCACATTCCTAGAACTGTAAAAACATCAAGGCTGACAGTTCTCCAAACACTAGTTCTCAGTTCCTCCCATTTATCTTACCTCTCCCCTCTCACAGCTGCCAGTTTATAGACAGTTAAAAAACAAAAAAGTCATACTATTTGTGTTTGCTTAGCAGCTCCCTTAGAACTGCCTGCAGATGTCAACATGGCAATTGCATGTGCTATGCTACAGAACTCTCTGGAAATCTAGATTTTTTTTTTTTAAATTGTGCCTTGCATTAAAGAGTGCTTAATTAAATTTGTTAAATCTCTAATTAAATCACTAGACCTGTGACAACTCTAATATTAATGCAAGTTATATTTTCATTTTAAAGATATATTCAAATATGTATATTGAATTTGAACTATTTCTGGAGGTAAGCTATATGTGACAATAGCCTATAAATTTGGTACACCCTCTAATCCAGCAATTCCATTTGTAAAAATGTATTCTAAGGAGATTATCATGGATGACCACAAAGATGACTACTTTGGAGGGATATTTGTAGTGATAAAATTCAGCTGTGACCGAGGCATACTATAAATGTGGAATCGGTTTCATAGGTAAAGGCACAATCATATAATTACTCTGTTGCCACTAAAAGTGATGGAATAGGAGAATAACAGGAAAAGTGTGTTTTAACATATTGTTTAATGAAAATAAAAACAGGACTATAAAACAATCTATTTTTAAGTTTAAATATATTTAAACAGGGAGAAATGACAGAACGATATAGAAGAAAATGTGAATTGTGGCCCTCTCTGTTTGGTTCCACCATTTTTTCTCCTCCTTTTTCTTCTACTCTTGCATTTATATTTTATAAAATTTTACAATAAACAGGTACAACTTTTGCAGAAATAAAAATAGGTATTTTCAGTTGATACTTTGAAGCGTACCAACTCTGAGGTTTCGTAAAGGGAAAACAAACCGATAGCAATCTAAAAGCATTTATCAGACCTTTTAAAAGATAACTATAAATAGTCTAGAGAGGCAGACAATCTTGCAGACATTTAAAGTCAGACATTGATGCTGTAATTTTTGCTGGAACAATTCACAGAAACAAATATAGTGACATTTAATTCATCTAAGTAAAACCAGATCTCATTTAAAACAAGGAGGTGGGAGGAAGAGGGAATCGGGTCAAATTTGGCCACTGGAGACCGATTAGAGAAATCGAGAAAGCAGTTGGTAACAAATCAGGGGTCTTTAAAGCAGAATTAGAATTAAACAGGCGTCAAAATGCAGGTCCACTGTCTAGTGCCCCCTTTTGCCCCTTCCCTATTCCAGACCACATTAAACTGCTATTACCTTCATTTCTTGGCTTGGTTTAGCAAAGTCTGTTTTAGGAATCTTTTATCTTAATATTTCCAATAACTTTGGAAAGAAAATGTTCAGAATTTTGCTATTTTGCAACTTGACTAAGGTCTGTGTTGATAGACTTTTAAAACCCAAAGAAATGGTCCTTTAAATGGATGAACCCTGAAAAGAGCTATTATGTATTTCTGATGCAGATTTGCCTAACTAACTAACCCTAGCTCTTTGGTTCTTAATACATATTCATGAAACTCCACTACCACGCGTAGGTACCCCTACAAGCAGTATAAGAAAGTGATGTTTTTCAAAGTGTAGTCTACTAACCATTTGCTTCCAAAATTCTAGGGGAGCATGTTCCCCTTGAAGATCCTGGGTTCCACCCCAATCATTCTGATTCAATTGGTCCCCAGTTCCTAGAGATGAAGATCTATTACCTTAAAGTTTCTAGGTCCTGGTAGACATGAGTTTGAGTTCAAATGCCTGCTTGATCATTAAGTAAGACCAACTGTGCACTTTTGCACAAGTTAATCAACCTCTTTGAAACTGCTCATCTGAAAACGCAGAGCAATTGATTCTTACGAGGATAATATAAAGCTGTGCTCTCAAACCTCCTTTTGCAGTACGTGGTAGTTTTTAATCACAGCACTTCCTAGTCATAACTGTAATCTCGAGTGAATCAAAGAACTAATGGAAAGGTGAATCATCTTATGCAGATCAATGTCATCATTCAAGTGCAGATCCAAATAAGGAGAGAGACAGGAAGAGAGAGTTAACTGCCTTTTTTCTTCCACCGTGAATTTTAAGATTGGCAATTTCTTAGACTTGTTTAAGAGTTCCCTTTTAGCATCTAATTGCCTTGACCTTCATTACCCTCAGAGAGACACGACAGAGCCGCCCAGAAGAACTACAAATATCACTAAGAATAGAAGTCATGTTGTGCTAGTCACCCACTTTGCTTTTTTCAACAGAGTGACAACACTTTTCACTGTGGTTCTAAATGCCAGGTTACCTGTGTCTGACCTTTAATAGCTCCCGTATAATTTTGGGGGAAGCTGCTTTGGTTGAACCTAACTGTTCATTTCAAAACAAATGTAATTTATGGAAAGCATATGGGTCATGACTTTTGACCTTCTCAAAGTTTGGTATTTACGGTATTCCAACAGAAATCCAAGTCCTATCTCTCTGTTCCTTTTTTTTCCAACTTGTGAGAACTGCCTGCAAATTGTCCTCTTTGGCAATTTACAGAGAGTCTATTTATTAGTCTACTCAAGCTGCTGGGAATCTTTAAACTCACAGATGTCATTTGCTCGTAGACCAGGAACTCCCTGGATAGTGTCTACAACTTCTTTGACCTTTAAATGATTGAGTTTCTGTTTTAAGCTGTCAGAATGAAAACTCAGGACATCTTTATAGGGGAGGAAAATAAAGCAAGTGTTATTGGCTGATGGTTCAATTCCCATTTTCCCTGTGGATACAGATAAATCAAGAAGGCCTTAAAATACAGGACAAAAGATCTTTCCAGGAAGATCCTGATAAATAGCCTCTCGAGACAATACATTAAGCTATATGTTGTCTGGCATATGAGATTAGCTTTTTATTAGTGTGTGCCTTCTTGAGGCCCTTGGCAAGGCAGCATTGCCACTTACTATAGATAATAGAAGATTTAGGTAGCTGCCAGGAGTTAGTGTATTTAATAGACTCTTGAATTTCCATGTATCTAATATTTTATACTTCCTCTTCAGTTACACTTTTGTTTCTACTATAATGTTATAGAAGAATTAATGATCCTGTCCTGATTTGGAAGGTTTGGGATTTCATTATCTATGAATGCCTATGCAAACAGTGGCAACCCAAGTTAGTAATAGTTTCCTTAAAAAGAGAAGTGATGGCCGGGCGCGGTGGCTCACGCCTGTAATCCTAGCACTCTGGGAGGCCAATGCGGGCGGATCGTTCTGAGCTCAGGAGTTCGAGACCAGCAAGAGCGAGACCCCATCTCTACCAAAAATAGAAAGAAATTAATTGGACAGCTAAACACATATATAGAAAAAATTAGCCGGGCATGGTGGCACATGCCTGTAGTCCCAGCTATTCGGGAGGCTGAGACAGTAGGATTGCTTGAGCCCAGGAGTTTGAGGTTGCTGTGAGCTAGGCTGACGCCACGGCACTCGCCCCAGGCAAGAGAGTGAGACTCTGTCTCAAAAAAAAAAAAAACAAAAAAAAAAAAAGAGAAGTGATAATTCTCAGCATTTCTCAGGCTGGAATATTTGTTTTAATGGGCAATGAAGAATTGAGTTTGGGGAAGTGGGGGTACTTTTCCCTTAAGTCTTGATGATAAGAGGTTTAAACCTTCCCTGAAAGAATATTTATGTCATTTAGCCAATGCCTGTAATGGTCTGGGAAAGATCGTGGAAACAGCCTTTTTGTATTCTTTAATTCAATCAACATTTAACTATACCTCAGGTATTGTGAAGACTGTGGTTAAGGATGATGAGGAACATTGCTGGCCTTAGGAAGCTCCTTTTTTCCAAGTAAACCACAGACATTCCATCAAGATGTCCCTCTGCGAATGGAGATGTCTATGGTAGAATAATATTGAAGTGAGCATGATGCTGTTAGAGCTAAAAGAAAGGTGTCCAGATTTGATAATTTCCCCAGCATTTAGGAAACAAAGCTGCTTCCTCGGGATTCTGCTTTTGTGGCTAATTCTTGATTTTCTAGGCTATTGAAGGAAGTCAGTATCATTGATAACCCATAAAAGGAAAGTGTGAGAAATCAATTTGGATTTGAATTGGAATAAATCATATGCTTTGAAAAGAATCCCACATTTCAAATGATTTTCTGCTCCCTTGAAATCAAGCTATCAGATGAGAAAGATGTAACCGAGGGGAACATTCTGGGTAGTTGAACAAAAGGCAATTTAGGAATTTTAATTTTAATTCCTTGGGCTAATTCATCCAGCAGATAATGTGCCTATAGAAATTTGAATGGGGCCTGGCTTGAGCATACAGAATTCCCACATCCCAATCAAAATTCTTTTTAGCCAACAATGTACACAGTGGAGCTATGTGGGGAAAGATTTCCAATATATTTTGAAAATTCAATAATTTTTAGCTAATGATTATATTAAAGATTATTCATAAAATTTCAACTGTAGATCACATGGCCTCTCTTTATTTTAGGTTTATTGGAGATATGGACAAAAGTTTCCTCCAGTATTAAAATTGTCTTTTGCTTCAATTTAATCAAAATGCTATTATGCATCCATGTGTGGTAGACAATATTTATGAAAAATTAATTCAACTGATGGGCCTTAGGAGTACTGCAGAAGTGAAAATACAAATGGAAAAGATTACACCATAAATTAAAATTGTTTTTTATGCATTCACATAGTTTAGGACCAGAGGAAGAAATATTGTCTCTTTAGCTGGGAAGTATAAACATCATTGGCATTTGAACTCCCAAATCTCATGTAACTTTTCCTGTAAAAAGATAGACTGAATGCCCTCATTAAAAACAAAATAGAAACCAATCCTCAAAGACTGATTTTCAACAATTTGTGAATGTATGCCTGCCAGCTCCCATATCCACAAACGTTTAAGAGAGAAGACATAACAGGCTGAGGGAATATCTGTCTTGTTAATTTATTCATATTTGACTAAATGTCACTAAAATCTTGTGAAAACCAAAGGCTCTGCCCATCATCCACCAGCTTTCCAGGGCTCCCATTTGGTTCTTGGGTCCCCTGGGCATAGGGTCACCTGGGCGTGGGGTCGCCTGGGCATGGCAGCCCACTGTCTATCCTGTGCCATCAAGCAAAATAGATCTCCACTTCCTCTCCTAAGCTGGAACATTCTGACCTCTATTCTCCTCATTTAAATCAAAGAATGTTCCTTGTATGGAAGCAACACATGGGGATTGGTGACTGTGCCTATCCAAGGGCATATTTCCCTAGTCCTTTTCACCAAGCAGATTTTGCCAACTGGTTCAATAGAACAGCACTAATCAAAATCTCAGCTATTTAAACAATAATGTCGAGGAAGTTGAAAGGTACAACCAAGTATTCAGTGTGGTCCAACCTTGAAGGTCCAGCCCTCAAACAATTTGTGATGCTAATAAGGTTTCTCTGTGTGCTTCCAGCTTGTGGTTTTAATGAAATCTTCCCCTCAGCCCAGCTCAATCTCTTCTTTTAGGGGCTTAGTGCTGTGTCTGTCACTCTCCCCTAATCCTAATAGCAATCTTGAAAAGCAAGTTTTATTATATCTTTTATGTTTTGAAGATTAACAAGCTAAGTCTTTGAGAAATAACATAGTTTATTATATGTGATAGATTTGGGGAAAAAAAAAAAAAAGAACTGCAACCCAGGTCCTTATAACTAAATTATAGATGGTGCATAGAGGTTAATGCCATGTCCTTGGATATGTGTGTGTATTTTTTGTTTATAAAGCTTGAAGCCTGTGTTCCAGAATTATGGAAATCATGTGCTATTCCTGTAACTCCAGACACCGAAGTTGTAAGGAGATATTTCAGCATCTGAGGTGATTTTCAAGTTTTCCTTAGATGCATCACTCTGCTTAGAATACCGGCCCTTGATGTACACACCAGTGTACACAAGTAACACATCACTGTAACAAACCCCTACCAGATCAAACCATTAAGAGTCTGAAGTATCAGCAAGGAAAGAGGCCAAAGGAAATCCAGACCTGGGAGGGATGTTATCAATGAGGGCTAATTGGGCGATGCCTTTTCATGGACAAGAATGTTTCCAATACTGAGATTACGCAGCCAGCGGGTAGACTGGAGGGAAGGTTTGTTGTCTTTGGACACCATTTGGAATTAAGCCAAAGTGTTTTAACACAGAAGGAAGAACTATCCAGGGCGGGGGATGTCACAGAGCATCCTGAGGAAAGCAGCAAGGATAAAGCTTCCTACTGGATGGATCCAAAGTACACAGAATTATCTTGGCAGTGATGCCATCTGCAGCCAGAAGCTTGACTTGTAGGGAAGATTTAGCCCTAAGTATAAAGAGTCAAAGCTGGAAAAGAGCATGTGCGTGCATGTGTGCGTGTGTGTATAGGCATAGCGTGTTGGTGTGTAGGTCTGGTTCCTGACCTGTGAGTTAGAGGATCAGCATTCCAATCTCTCTTCCATGCTGGCTCCAGGTTGTTTGTGCAAACATTGTGAATAGCCAAAAGCCATTTCCACTGAGGCGGACAGAAAATCGTCTTGCTTTCCTCAAGGATGCTCTCAAACTGTGATCAGAAATTTGCTTTCCAACATAACAATAGTGATTATTAGACATGGGAAAGTTGGGGATAGAGAAGAGTGACCCACAAAAAAGACCTTAAGTGAGTGGCTGTAGTCCAGCATTAATGCAATAAAGAGAAAT
>RJWJ010032313.1:0-18587 GCA_004363605.1 Indri indri
AGTAGCTGGGATTATAGGCATGTGCCACCATGCCCAGCTAATTTTTATATTTTTTTGTAGAGACAGCATCTCATTCTTGCTCAGGCTGGTCTCAAACTCCTGGCCTCAAGTGATCATCCCACCTCTGCCCCCAAAAGTGCTAGGATTACAGGTGTGAGCCACTGTGCCTGACCACAGGTTCTGGATGTATTTTGAAGGAAGAACTGATGTAATTGCTGGTGCATTGGATATGGGGTATGAGCGAAAGAGGGGACTCCCAAGTCATCAACTGAAAGTAGGAAATACAAGTAAGAATGGTGGAAGAAGTGTTGGAAGTTTAAGGAGAAAAGAAAGGGGTAAGATCAGAAAAAGGAGTGCACAGAAGCTTACAGGACTGAGAGTCCAGGTGATTTGGGATGCTGGAGAGATCTCGGACTTCTTGATAACCAACTAAATGGACAGAGGGCATAATAAGTTCAGCCTAATGGCTTCCAAGGCAGATTTTGGTGGTGGGGCTGTGAGTGCTGGGGATAGGGAGAACAAGCAGTGCCTCTGTCCTCAAACAGTATTTTTTTTTTGAGACAGTCTCACTCTGTCACCTGGGCTAGAGTGCCATGGTGTCAGCCTAGCTCACAGCAACCCCAAACCACTGGGCTCAAGCAATTCTTCTGCCTCAGCCGCCCAAGTGGCTGGGACTACGTGTGCATGCACTACCATGCCCGGCTAATTTTTCTATTTTTAGTAGAGACGGGGTCTTACTCTTGCTCAGGCTGGTCTCGAACTCCTGAGCTCAAGCAATCCTCCCACCTCGGCCTCCCGGAGTGCTAGGATTACAGGTGTGAGCCACCTTGCTTGGCCTCAAACAGTATTTTTTATTATTTTATAATGACAATATTTAATTTACCTAGGTGTTAATCACTTTCTTTGCTCACCAACTTTTCTTACATTTCTTCACAGAATGTTTCCCTTCTTGCTGAAATATATCATATAGCTATAAATTTTTAAAAATAACTTTCTCCTTGCGATTTTTACAGAGAAGTCTCAGGGATTTTTTTGTTTCTTTGGTTTGTTTTTTCTAATATATAGCTGTTCTTTTGGTGAAGTTTTCTCTTGGAGGTAAACTTCTTCAGATTTTATTTGCATAGAAATGCTTCATTTTGCCCTTTTATGGAAAGGTAGTAAGTTTTCATGACATAGAAATCTAAGTTGACTTTTGTTTCTCTCAACACTTTGGAGATGTTATTCCATATTTTCTGACTTCTTTTATCAGCTGTCTGAATAATTTTCATCTTTTGGAGAGGATCTGTCTTCTCTCTCTGTCTACTTTTAAGATGTTCTCTTTACTTGTGGTATTCTGTAGTTTCACTAAAACATGTATGGGTGTGGGTTTATTTTTGTCTACCCTGCTTGGTATATGTTGTCCTTCTTTGCCTGTAAATTCTTGCCTTTTAACTGTTCTGGAAAGTTTATGGCCATTATTTCTTTAAATATTGCTTCTCCATTCTTTCTATTTTCTGCTTCTGGGACTGATTACATGTATATTACATTTCTCATTCTACATATTTAACCTATTATATGTTTCATCTCCTTGTCTCTCTGAGTTACATCTGCCATAAAATTATCATCTCTATCTTCCAGGTCACTATTTCTTTTCTTTTTTTTTTTTTTTTTTTTGAGACCAAGTCTCACTCTGTTGCCTGGGCTAGAGTGCCATGGCATCAGCCTAGCTCGCAGCAACCTCAAACTCCTGCGCTCAAGTGATCCTCCTGCCTCAGCCTCCCAAGTAGCTGGTACTACAGGTATGTGCCACCACGCCCAGCTAATTTTTTCTATATATATTTTTAGTTGTCCAGCTAATTTCTTTCTATTTTTTGAGTAGAGACAGGGTCTCACTCTTACTCAGGCTGGTCTCGAATTCCTGAGCTCAAATGATCTCCTCCCGCCTTGGCCTCCCATAGTGCTAGGATTACAGGTGTGAGCCACCGCGCCTGGCCAGAACTTTTTTTTTAAGAGACAGAATCCCACTATGTTGCCCAGACTGACCT
Organism: Indri indri; assembly: GCA_004363605.1. Taxonomy (NCBI): domain Eukaryota; kingdom Metazoa; phylum Chordata; class Mammalia; order Primates; family Indriidae; genus Indri; species Indri indri. The sequence continues at coordinate 2,025 of RJWJ010032313.1, forward strand.
TGAGCTCCTGGGCTCAAGCCATCCTCCTGGCCTAAGCCTCCCAGAGTGCTAGGATTATAGGCATCAGGCACCGCGCCTGACCCAGGTCACTATTTCTCTCTTGTTTTCTCCCTGGACTCTATTTAACTTATCCACCATTGATTTTCAAATTTTAACAATAAAATTATCAATGGCAAAAGTTTTATTTGTTTCTTTTTAAAATATGCCTTGGTACCTTAGATAGTCTCTTAAGGCTCACTTAGCTTTACAATTCCATCTTTTACAATATTTTGTAAATATGTACATATTTTATATTCTATATCTGATAATTCCAATATCTGAAATCTTTAGAAGTCTAAATCTATTCATCATTTCAACTTATTGTCATTTATTGTGATTTGTATCTCTATATGTCAATTGCCTTTATTATAAATTCATATTTGGTTGATCTAAATCTGTGAGAAACCTGGCTTTCCTGCAAAGAGAATTTACGTGCTTCTGCTATCAGTTGAGGGGAGTGCTATCAAGACGTGAGAATTTTAGCCCTTTTCAAGGGTCCCAGCATCCTGCAGGGCCACCTGCATCCAATATCCCTGACCTGGCTCATAGAGTTACAGTGCCTTCATGATACGTGGTACCAGTTCCAGTGTTTGCCCTCTGGTCAAACTCCTCTTTTGCACTTGCTTGCTTACTGCTCCCTGCTCTGATCTCAGCTCATCCTTTTTGTTTATTTGTTTTTAACTGTCTATTTTGAAATAATTTCATATGTATAGAAAAGTTACAAGGATAGTACAAAAGGTTCTCGTATACTCTTCACCCAACTGCCCCACTAACATTTTGCTTCTCTCTATCTGAATTCATAAATACTTCAGTATGTACATTTTCCTCCAATAAAGATACTCATTACACAATCACAACACAACCACCAAAGCCAGGAAATTAATATTGAGACAATACTACAACTGATCCACAGATCCTTTTCAAATATTGTTGGATGTCTCAACAATGTCCCTTATAACCACGATTTCCTTTCTGGTCCAGGATCAAATCCAAAATCACATATATTTAGTTGTCATGTCTCTTAAGTTTCTGTCAATTTGGAATAGTTCTTCAGTTTCCATATTTTTTATGACTTTGACATTTTGATGAGAACAGGCCAGTTATTTTGCAGAATGTCTTTCAATTTGGATTTGTCTAATGTTTTCCTTAGGATCAGATTCAGGTTATGTATTTTTACATAACCACAAAAGTAAATGCTATTCTTTTTAGTGCATCACATTAGGAGACATATCATATCAATTTGTCCTGTTATTGGTGCATATTGACTTTTATCACTTAATTAATATGGTGCTATGAGCCAAATTTTGTCCCCCCTCCTGCCAAAATTGATACATTGAAGCCCTAAGCCTCAGAGCGATGAGATTTGGAGACGGGGCCTTTGGGAGATAATTAGGTGTAGATGAAGTCATGAGGGTAAGGCCCTCATAATAGGATTAGTGACCGAATAAGAGTTTTTCTCTTTCTTTTAATCTCTGTCTGCTGTCAGAGGATACAGCCAGAAGGTGTTCATCTGCAAGCCAGGAAGACAGCCCTCACCAGAACCCAACCATGCTGACACCCTGGTCTTGAACTTCCAGCCTCCAGAGCTACAATAAAATAAATTTCTGTTTTTTAAGCCACCTAGTCCATGGTATTTTGTATGGCAACCTGAGCTAATACAGATGGTATCTTTCAGGTTTTTTACTATAAAATTAACTTATAAGTATTTTTACTTACTAGTTAGTAAGAAACTGATAAGCATTTTGTAGGGAGCTACTTTGAGACTGAATCTCCTGTTCTGAATCAATCGGTTACCCACTGGTAACACTATTTCCCCTTGATTGACTCCTCTCCTCTCCTTCTCCTTTCCATCTCTCCCTCCCTATTTTCCTCCCTCCATTTCTCCCTTTTTCCTTCCTCCTCTCTTCCTTCCTTCCTTTCTTCCCTAAGATCTCAAAATAGACAAGTGATTGTTTTAGCTCCCAATTCATTCAGAATCATTATTGTGTCCTTTAATATGAGTAATCTTTCCTTCTAAATCAGCAGGACCCAGAGCTTTTGGAATAGGAGCAAAATATAATCTCTCCTTTGGTGTAATTATGAGAGGTCCCAAGCTCCACTCCTTGGTTCCCTGGTCATTTCATTTCTTTGGGAGAAAGAGCACCATTACTTTTCTTGTTCAGAGCATCCTGTAAGATAGTACTCCAACCTTCAAGATGTTGACTCCAGGTTAGTTTCTTAAACAGGGTTTTGAACAGACATTCTTCAAAAGCTATTTTTTCTGGATAATGCAGTACAAGGAAGGACCAATGAATTCTTTGGGTGTCATCTCATTTATTTACCTTGTTTGTTGTGAAGTGCATTTCTTTGTGGGAGGTGATGTATGGTTTACCATCACAGTGTATGACATTCAGTAAAATCCATGGGTGGTATTCCTGGTAGAGGCATGCAATGCAGACATAAAAATACAAATCCAGAAAAAGTCTTTCTGCAAAGGCAAATTTATCCTTCTTCCATTATGGAAGAGATACCATATAATCAACTAGAAATCAGGTACCCTTGAGGACCATGGTATCATACTGAAGACTGAGGAATGTCAATGCTAATAGCAAATTAAATGTTTGATAGTTGTAATCAGACCAGCTGTTGTTGCTGTTCTCTTCTCATGAGAATATAAACTCCATGAATGATGTCTGACTTGTTTATTCAGTGTACTTAGTGTAGGTCTGTGTCTGGGACCTGTTGAGTGTTCAATAAACATGTACAGAATGAATATGTAATTGACCATTAGCTGCTCCTCAGGAATCAACAAGGTTCTCGGCTGGGCGTGGTGGCTCACGCCTATAATCCTAGCACTCTGGGAGGCCTAGGCAGGAGGATTGCTTGAGCTCAGAAGTTTGAGACCAGCCTGAGCAAGAGCAAGACCCCATCTCTACTATAAATAGAACGAAATTAGCCAAACAACTAAAAATAGAAAGAAAATTAGCCGGGCACAGTGGCGCGTGCCTATAGTCCCAGGTACCTGGGAGGCTGAGGCAGGAGGATCACTTGAGCCCAGGAGTTTGAGGTTGCTGTGAGCTAGGCTGACGCCACGGCCCTCTAGCCCGGGCAACAGAGTGGGACTCTGTCTCAAAAAAAAAAAAAAAAAAAAAAGGTACTCGCGTTGGACCTTCTCTCCTTCAGGCAAAGTTGACAATAAGATCTGTTGCTTGGAGTTTTGTCTTCTTGGAGAATTTTCCTTTTCTGCTGTCTTTCAGAGCTGTGTGGAAGGTAAGGCTGAAGTCAGGAACTTCTGGTTGATGCTGGAATATTGTGTACAGCCATCTGTAAATCAGGGCTAAGTTTTTTTTATTGCCAATCAATTTTCCTTGCAGCCAAGTTTTTTGCACTCACAGATGTGTGCTTTCATCTACTTATTTTCTTGTGTCTTCATACGAAGTCCACTTCACAAAGCCCACTTCTCTCTTTCTGTTTCATTGCAACATGATGAAGGAAGGCTTGCTGCTGAGCAAGCCTAACAGTTAGGTGAGGTACCAATAGATCTGATGGCACCCACTATCCATGATGGCTGAGGTCCCATGGTGAACTGATACTCCACAGTCAGGGATTTAGTGCCTACCAAATTTCATCCTTAAGATAGCAGCTGTATCTTAAAAGGAGAAGAGTTATATAGTGAACGGAGCATACTTTTATTCTAAAATTTTTAACTTCCACAACAATTCTCCTGCTAAAGCTTGCCAGACTCCATAAAGCATTCTAATTTGCTTTGGACACAGGAAGCACTATATATATACAGATAGGTAGATGAGAGAGAGAGAGAGAGAGAGAGAGAGAGGGTGGTAGAACTACTCATGATGCACTTTGGGGTAAGCTAGAGAGCTTTCTTTTTCTCTGGGCTCCACTCAAGGATATCAGACTGTGGATTCACCCTTGGAGCCGGACAAACCCGTGTACTACAGTTCCCCTTATCTGCATGTGATCTCTTCCAAGACCCCAGTGGATGCCTGAAACTGCTCACAGTTCCAAGTCTTATACAGACTATGTTTTTTCCTGTACATACTTACCTATGACAAAGCTTAATATATAAATTAGGTATAATAAGAGATTAAAAACAATAATAATGAAATTGAACAATTATAAGTTATGTGAATGCGATATCTCTCTCAAAATATTTTATTGCACTGTAGTATACTCATCTATTTTTGGACCTCAGTTGATGGCAGGTAACTGAAATTGGGGAAAGCACAACTGCAGGCAAGGGGGAATGCTGTATATGCTGACCCATCAAGCACTGTGTTTCTTTCTTACTACTAGGCAGTGTAGATTATTGGAATTTTTTTTTTATGTTAGAGGGGATATTTTGTTAAGCAGAAACTTCACTATGTAGCAGCCCTGTAGGTTTTTGAAGATTTACTTTTTGCTTTCTCTCATACGTATGTCTTATGTATACACGTGTGGATAGCTGCTTCTTGCTCTCTATTATTATCACATCACTGATGAGAGTACGAGCGTGATGTCCTGTGGGTGGCAGAATGGTAAAGTTACTGCCATATTAAACCTGTGGCATATACGTAGAGACTTGGCATACTGTTTAGGCAGAGCAGTGGGGATCTATAGCTATACCTGCCTGCTAAAAGCAAACTACCTCTATTTTTCTGTTTATTGAACATAGAAAAATAAAACATTGTCACATCAATACTTTCATACCAGATACTAGAGGCTATATTGATTTTCTCCAATAGAAGGACCACATCTAGAATGAAAATTGCTGTTAGTTATTACCCAATTAATTTTATAATATATTACTATTATCCAAGCTCTTCCCTTTTTGCACTTGCCTAACTGGGAAACTAAATGTAGATATGAAAGGAATGATCAATCCTGCATCTTTCATATGCTAAAGATTTCTGATATCACAGTATTATTCAGTGTGGGTTGAAGTTGGATCCAGGGTTCCATGAGTCTACCTAGGAAATTACTACAGCCTCAGCCAGCTGCCCAAGACAACATACTGAAAGAAACTTCTCCAATAAGTGTATCCCTATCAGTAAACTCAATCAGATCTAAAATCATGTTCTGCCCTGAAAACCAATTCCCACAATGTTCCCCATTTTAAAATGTAACATAAATTAGTAAATTCCTGGATATTAAATACTATAAAGCAGTAGATAATTAAATCTAGGTGGAATTAGAAAAATATGTAGGACTATATCAAATAATAAAACTGACACAGATGATGTAGAAACCCTGACTAGATCAATAACCACTGAAGAAATTCAAATGGTGGTCAAAAATCTACACCTGAGAAAGGCACTAGGAAGACAGTTATGTGAGTAAGCTCTATAATGTTTTGAAGACCATATTATTCCAATGTTTCATTTATTTATTTATTCTTTTTAAAAAATCTGATATGTAAAGAGCTTAAATTATTTATTTATTTATTTATTTATTTATTTATTTATTTATTTTGCGGGGGTGGGGGTAGGGGGACAGGGTATTGTTCTGTTGCCCAGGCTGGAGTGCAGTGGTGTGATCATAGCTCACCATAACCTCAAACTCCGGAACTCAAGCTGTTCTCCTCCCTCAGCCTCATGAGTAGCGGGGACTACAGGTGCGCACCACCACACCCAGCTAATTTCTTTATTTTTTGTAGAGACTGGGTCTCACAATGTTGCCCATGCTGGTCTCAAACTCTTGACCTCAAGCGATCCTCCCGCCTCAGCCTCCCAAAGTGCTGGGATTACAGGTATGAATCACTGCACCCGGCCTCAATATTTCCTTTAAACATGTGCAAGTGTGACAACTGATTATATTTTTCTATGGAGACAGCAAAATGCTGATACCTCTCAAACTGAGTAGCTCTCCAAAATAAATCTATAGATAAATTTCACTTACAAATATATGCCAATGTATACAAAAGTCTGTTGAGAGACAGATTCCCTGGTCTCTTATGTTTCCGCATGTCTTGCAAACAGAGGAACTAACTGCCCTTTTGTTCCAGACTATATTTTCAAGGATGTTTGTATAGTGAACAACCTTGGAAGACAGTGACAGAACCTCTATCCAGATTTGCTTACTGTCCAATATAATAAAAATAATGTCTTCCTCCAGTAGCTTTGCTTACTTCTCTTTATAAAAGATTCAAGTTCTGTAAGCTTGGAGATATTCAGCTGTGGTACAAGCCCACTGTGTACATAGCATTCACCCAGGCCCCTCTACTTTGTCTCTCTGGGACTTGCAGGGCAAGGGAAATCAATGGAAACATCATGTTTATCCTGCTTGATATGTCATGAGTAATAAGTCCTTTGTCTCTGAGCCAGGAGTCTCAGGTATTCTGTCAGCATACATGACACTGTAGCAGGCTAACTTGTTAGCTTACAGGCAGCTTAAAAATCTCAGACCCTTCACAGTTCTCAACAAAGTCCTAAACTATTATCAGGTTGATTTCAGTAATGTATTAAAAGATCACATTCATGGCAAAATAGAGTTGATTCTAGTTATTCAGGGATGATTCAATATCAGAAAATTTGTTAATGTAATTGACTATATTATGAGAACAAGAAAACAAAGAATATGCTGAAAAACTATTTGTTAAAATGTATCACCTATGTCCTATTAAAACTAAATAAAGCAATGCATATCAACAAAACTATTTCTTACTGAGCTAGGAAGAGAAACATTCCTTAATTCAAGAATTTTTTTTTTTTTTAACCAGGAACCATGTTTTAAAAGCATTTCTATTAAAATGCAAAATTTTACACTATTACCTATACTATTCAACATTCAGCTAGAGCTAACCAGTCACCAAGAATAATAAATAGGAGGCATAAACCTTAAAAAAGGAGAGAAAGAGATTTGCCATTTTGTTTGTGGGCAATATTATCCTCTAAAAATATAAGAGAAGCCTCTGAAACAACTATTAAAACTAATGAGATAGCTCAGTAATATCATATGATTGGATACAAGATTTATACACAAAAATGTATGGTTTTCCTATAGACTTAATAATCGAATTAGAAAATACAATTTTTTTTAAAAAAAATCCCATTCTGAATAGCAGTAAAATCTATGAAATTTCTTTTTTTTTTTTTTTGGAGACGGAGTCTAACTCTGTTGCCCGGGCTAGAGTGCCATGGTGTCAGCCTAGCTCACAGCAACCCCAAACTCCTGGGCTCAAGCAATCCTTCTGCCTCAGCCCCCCGAGTAGCTGGGACTACAGGCATGCGCCACCATGCCCAGCTAATTTTTTCTATATATTTTTAGTTGTCCAGCTAATTTCTTTCTATTTTTAGTAGAGATGGAGACTCACTCTTGCTCAGGCTGGTCTCGAACCCCTGATCTCGAGCAATCCTCCCACCTCAGCTTCCCAGAGTGCTGGGATTACAGGTGTGAGCCACCACACCCAGCCAAAATCTATGAAATTTGTAGGAATAAATTTAACAAGTAAAAGGCAAATTCTATATTATATGTAAATATTTTTATAAAAACTATAAAATCTAACAGTCATAAAAACTGTCATGTCAGTGGGGAGGGGGTCAAGGGCAACATACATAACCTAAACATCTGTACCCCCATAATATGCTGAAAAAAAAAAAACTATCATGTTCTTGAATAGGAAAACTCAATATGTAATGATGTCACTGTCCTCAAAACAATTAATAAACTTAATGTAATGCTAATTGAAGTTCCAGAAGAATTTTTTAATGTAACCAATGATACCAATACTTATCTGAAGGAGGAAATATGTAACACAATTTTGAAAAAGAAGAGAGAGCAATATATATGTGTATATATGTCTATATATAAAAATATTCCCTCCAACCAGCTATTAAGATATAACATTCACACACTCTAAAATAGTTTGGTATCAGTGCAGTAAAATACAAATGGATCAAGGAGACGGTACAGAGAGTCTTCCACAAAATCACCCGTCTACCTATTGGAATCTAAAATATAATCAAGGTGGCATTTCGAATCCATGGAAAGATGGGAAAAAACCCTCAAAACAAAGAGGGCAATTGGAATCCATAAAAAGAAATTAAATTTAAACTCCTATGTATACTGTATGTAAATGTAAATTCCTGAAGATTAAAGAGATAAATCTGAGAAACCAACGCAGAAGTATAAAATTATTACAAGAAGATACAAGAGGATACTTTTATAATCTTGGAAATATTTGCATATGAAAGGTAAAGAATTACTCTTCATATATTTCAGCTACAAATCCATAGGAAACAGAAACAGTATAGAATTGGCTATTCACAGAGGAAATTCAAGATATGATAACATACACATATAAAGTAGGATGCTAAGTTTCATTAGTGTCTGAGAAATGCAAATGAAAACAAATACCTTTTTTTTTTACTCTTCACATTAACAAACTGAAAAAGATTGATGATTTCCAGGGTTGGTATTGGTATATTCCTGTACATTAGTGTTGTCAGTATAAATTACTGCCACCATTTACCAATTTCAATGGCAGTATCTATAACAAAATTTAAAGTACACTTACTTTTGACCCAGAAATTTCACTTCTGGCAAATTACTTCATGAGCCCCTCTAGGATTTGCACACATATTGTCTGATATTCATATACAATCTTGCCCTTTCCTCGGTAACATTTGTATGGTGTCTTTTTACTTGCCTCTAACCTGCAAACTTTTAGAGTCAGTTTATGTTAGCTGTGCTTCTTTGTCGTAGCATATGGTGGGATTTTGTGTTTGAGCTCCTGTGACAATCCTTCTCTTTCACGGGTAAGCTTATCACACTCACATTTATTGTCCCACCACATAGGTTTGAACTAACTTCTGTCATTAAATTATTTTTCTTCTTCTTTGTTTTGTTCTGTTTCATTTTTGCATTTTACTAAGGGGGGTATGTTTTCTTTTTTTTTCTCTACCTCTCTGCTTATTGATCCTAATGTAGCTCTGTCACTGAATGATTGCAAATCTTTCTTGAACTCTCGGCCTCAGTTTCATCTTCCGCAAAACGAAAAGCATAGTATTTACTTACTATCTTCTGGGGCCTCATCTTTGCACACTGAAAATGATCTGGGAACACTTACCAGGCTAAACTGTCTCCTGAATTCATTGTCTTCAGTCTTTAAGGGAGAAAGGACCCTTTTCCCTCTGGGCTTTTGCCTGTCCTATGCTAACTGCTGGTAATTGGTTCCTGTCAGAACAATGAACTCCTACCTCTGATTGCCTGCCCGGCTTTTGCAAGGAAAAAGGACTGCTTAGCTTGGCTTGTTTTTGAGGCTCTAAATATTTCCTACTACTGGAACAATTAAACAACAACCAGCCAACCAACCAAACAAACAAAATCCCCTAACTCTTGGAAAACCATGCGGAGAAGGACGCAGGGCTGGTTAGATCAATGCCTAAATCTAGTGGCTTCTCTGTGAGGCTCAGGCCTCAGGTCTGCTCTTCTATTCACCTTAATACCTGCAGGGCCTGCCTTGACCTTCCTTCTCCGGCCTTCGCCATCCTTCTTTGGGTCTGGACCTGAGGCACAAGTGTCCTAGCCTGCAGATAGAGAGGGAATGTGGCATGGGCTCCACCCCAAGGCACAGGAATTTGAACTTGTTACTCTGGACGCAGCTCCCAGTACATTTGTGTCCTCGGTGGTTGGGGAGGTCCTATTGTTAGTGTTTTCTGGGCCCTGCCTTTTTATTTTATTCCTCAGTTGGCCTTTCCACTCCGTGAGTATGGAGAAGGCTGGGACTCACTGGGTAGGGTAGGGAGGATTTCTCCTCTAAGGCACTAGGCGAAATCCCCAGGGCTTGGTTGGAATTACAAAAGATTTGCAAAACTCTCTCTGCAGGAAACTCCTTTTTCTGACATTCAAGGTGTGTTTTCTGGCCTCTCATTTGGGAGACTGCAGAAGCAGATAAGAATCTCTTCCCAAAGTACCCTAAAGCAGTCTGTCATTCCACCCACAAGAAATCCCTGATAAAGAGTGCCAGAGGATTTCTTTCCTAAATCCTCTTGGTTGGGAGAAAGTGACTTCTATTATGTTTCTATTATGTTTCACCTATGCTTGGGAATGGGAATCTTTGAGTGGAATGGGAATCCTATCAAAAAGGTTCAGGTGACACTGGAAAGGGACAGCTGATTGTCAGAGCCCGACAGGAGGCACAGGAGGTCAGAACTTCTAGAAGAAAGGATCTGGGCCTCAGCAAATTGGGAAAGAGACCCCACACAAACTTGGGGAGCCCCCATCTCCCTCAACCAAATGGGATCCCTCCAGAAGAGGTGTAAGAATGCAGGGTAGGTCTAGATCAGGAATCAGCAAACTACAGCCCTCAGGCCAAATCCCACCAAATCCCACCACCTGTCTTTGTATAGCCTGAGAGCTAAGAACGGTTTTTACATTGTTAGATGGTTGGAAGAAATCTGATGAATACTCTTTCATGATGCATGACAATTACACAAAACTCAAATTTCAGTATCTATGAATAAAGTTTTACTGGAACACAGACTCTCCCATTCGTTCTGCGTGTTGTCCGTGGCGCTAACACTGCACAGCTGCTTTGGCGCTAACACTGCACAGCTGAGGAGTGGGCGCAGCAACCACGTGGCCTCCAATCCTAAAAGGTTTCTCTCTGGCACTTGGAAGAAGTGTGCCAGAGCTTGGTCAAGATTATAGATAAAATGGGCGGGCGTGGTGGCTCGCGCCTGTAATCCTGGCACTCTGGGAGGCCCAGGCGGGAGGATTGCTTGAGGTCAGGAGTTCAAGACTAGCCTGAGCAAGAGTGAGACCCTGTCTCTACTAAAAATAGAAAAAAAATTAGCTAGTCAACTAAAAACAGAAACAAAAAATTAGCCAGCCGTGGTGGCTTGCGCCTGTAGTCCCAGCTACTCAGGAGGCTGAGGCAGAAGGATCACTTGAGCCCAGGAGTTTGAGGTTGCTGTGAGCTAGGCTGACGCCACGGCACTCACTCTAGCTCGGCCAGCAAACCGAGACTCTGTCTCAAAAAAAAAAAAGATTATAGATAAAATGAAGCCCAACTGTTTGGCATGGTTGAAGCAGAATAAGTTTTACAGGTAGGCAGACTTTCGCTCAATTCTTGGTCGATTAAAAAATATTACTTTTATTTTATTTTGGAGAAGATGCCAATGAAGTGGTTGGAGCAGCCGTGGTCAAGGGTAGTCTTTGTTTTTGAACTTTTTTTTTTTCCTCTTCTCTTAGGGTATTTTTAAATTTCGTGAGAATGCTCTTAATTACTTAAAAAAAAAAAAAACGTGAAACTTTTAGAACATGGACTCGAGGCAGCATTCAGAGACTCGCTCAGTTCCCCTTGCAGGCCCCAGTGCCACCTAATTGCTTGCTCCACACAAAGGGGGGATCAGAGAAAAATCGCTTCTTTATTCTTCCCCTTTACATCATCTCCCCCGCACCTGGGGAGTCTGGATGCACAGAGACCGAGTACAACATGCATCTGATGATGGGTTACACCAAAGCACACCAAGACCTAAATCCCTCCCAGATTTATGAAGATTTTCTATAGCTTAACTAGATTTCTAATTGTCCTGCCACCTGTACTGAAATGTACAGTATGTGTTAATCTCGAATTCTTTTCTGTTTCCATAATCTTGGTAAAGTTTCCTGCACTCAAACAGTAAATCCAATTTGGTCCACGGGCTTTAAAGAGGGAGCCAAATTCACTTTTATGATTTCCAGTATGAAGGCTCCTTTGGAGGTGTTCGGGCAACCAAAAGCCCAGCACAATTTTTCTTTTCTGTGGTTCCTGTCCTGTGCCTTCTAGGCTGAAACCATGAGTTCACAAGTGTCTGTTGTCTCATCATAAGGTTTCTCTGTCATTTCAGAGGAGCTTAGAAGGAAGCAGCTAAGGGATTCCACACATACGGCACACCAGGCATTCTTTTATCCCCACAAAATGTTCATTTGCAGATGACAACTCATCTACAAGTCATCATAGTTTGTTTATTTATTATTTCCCGGTGGCATTGAGATTATAGAATGAAAAAGACTCAGTACCTGTGTTTGTAACCATTTTCTGGATATTTTTAAAGGCCATTGTATCTGAGTCTGCCATGTGACCTCAGACAAATTGTTTAAACATCACTTTCCTCCTATGTCCACTTGAAATGATAACATTATCTGCCCTACTACCTCCTAGGGCTGTTTCCAGTTATTGAATGTGATAAAATATGCAGCCATCTCCGAAAAGGGGAAGCATTTTGTAAGTGAGAGTACTTGAGTCCTCTTCAAAAGGAGGTTTCTGGGGGAAAAGGGGAGATGTTGGTCAAAGGCTATGAACTTTCAGTTTTGAGTAAGTTCTGGAGATTGAATGTACAGCATGGTGACGATAGTTAATAATAATGTATTGTACACTTAAAAAACCACACCAAAAAACAAACGAACAAAAAAAGCGAACTGGGTGAGGTAATGGATATGTTAGTTGGCTTGATTATAGTGATCAGCTCACAATGCACACATGTCAAAGCATCATGTTGTACACCTTGAATACATACCGTTTTTATTTGTCAATCATACCTCAATAAAGCTGAGGGCAGAAAACAGAGAGTTTGTCTATTTCTAATTATCCCTTCCCTGTCACCTACTCTCCCCACCCCAAAAACTTAAGGGCAGTTTTTCTCTTTAGTGGAGACATTGTGTTTGTCTGTCCTTAGGGAAGTCGCTTGACATGTCAGTCTCAGATTCTTCATCTGGGAAGTTTCATTTAAATGTATATGCATACATATATGTTATATGTGGAAGTATGTATGATATTACATTGGGTAAAGCTGGGGAAACGGAACACAGGCCTCTCCTTACTATTTTTGCAAACTTTTCTGAGTGTATAATTACTTCAAATAAAATAAAAGTTTTTAAAAACTATATATAAAGCACTTGACACAATGCCTAGCATATTTTAGAAGCTTATTCTTTTGTGCTATCAGCAGTATATAGATGTGAGCTTTATTATTATTTGATATTATTATTTAACACCATGGTAATTAATATTTGTTGAATGCTTACTATGTGCTGGACACTATATTAAGTTTTTTGTTTTGTTTTGTTTTTTGAGACAGAGTCTCACTCTGTCACCCTGGCTAGAGTGCAGTGGCATGATCATAGCTCACTGCAACCTCAAACTCCTGGGTTCAAGCAATCCTCCTTCCTCAGCCTCCTGAGTAGCTGGAACTACAGGCCTACACCATGACGCCTGGCTAATTTTTCTATTTTTTTGTAGAGACGGGGTCTCATTCTTTCTCAGGCTGGTGTCAAACTCCTGAGCTCAAGCAATCCTCCTGCCTCGGCCTCCCAGAGTGCTAGGATTACAGATGTGAGCCACTATATTAAGTACTATATTTTAAAATTCCGACAACATCCTTAGGTGGTAATTAACAATTACTCTCCCCTTTTTATGAATGGGAGAGCCAGAGCACAGAAAAGTTAGGCAATTTGTCCAAGCTCACAAAGTTTAGAAGCTGAGGGAGCCCAGATGCAAACTTGGGTAGTCTGACTCTATCATTCTCATTCAAAGAAAAGATCATTAATTAGTCATTTGCTGAACTTTTGTCAAGGTCAAGCCTTAGGGTGGGAAATGTTCATACTTGTGCTTTCATTTCCTGGCTTTACTTCCATAGCGTTCCCTGCCTAGTGGGTGGAGAATTATGTTTGATCCTCCTCCCCTCTCCAGTAAGTTACCTCTCCAGACTCTCAAGCTGATAGAAATCCCACTGAAAGGAGCTCCTTCAATGATGATGGTGGTTCCCAAGTGGAGATGCCTGATTAAAAGTGCAGCTTCCCTGGCCTCTGGGCTGAAAACTCAAATTCAGTGGTCTGGTCTGTACCCCCCAAACCTGTATTTTTAATTTAGTCTACAGATACATTCTTATCATTAGCCAAATTTGGGAAATAATACCTCAAGATTATGATCTCCAGAAGTAGCTGCTACAAAGCCTATGGGGGGTATATTACAGCAAGCTGTAAAACCTCACCAGGACTGTCTGACGAGTGTGGCTTTGGGAGCAGATTGTCTTCAATTCTAATCCTGCCTCTTTTTTATTTATTTTTAGTTTTTGTAGAGACAGGGTCTCACTATGTTGCCCAGGCTGGTCTTGAATTCCTGGCCTCAAGTGATCCTCCTGCCTTGGCCTTCAAAAGTGCTGGGATTACAGGCGTGAGCCACCACAACCGGCCAAATCCTACCTCCTCTGCTTTTAAATTTTGCAGTTTCTTTGTCTTTAAAATGGAAACAATTTAACCCAACTCACAGGGATGCTGTGAGGATTAGTGTTAATGTCATAGGACCATTGCACTTTGTACATTATCATTGCTGTTATTATAATATTAATAATTTACCACCTATTACCACACACATAGGGTCAAATTATCAGCCAAGCAGCCAGTCACCTTGGATGGTGGAGAGCCAGGCCCTGGGGAAAGGTCGCCAATATGGTCAATGGAGGAAGGTTTCCAGAGGAAGGAATGGCAGGTTCAGGTGGCAGACACTGTGAAAAGTCTTGGCAGGTGAAAATTCATCCAGCGGGAAAGCTGCTCTGCAGAGACACTAGCCTTAAAAACTTGCCTCTTTATTTTTATGTATGTATGTATGTTGAGACAAGGTTTCACTCTGTTGCCCAGGATGGAGAGCAATGGCTTTATCACAGCTCACTGAAGCTTCTGAACTCCTGGGCTCAAGCGATCCTCCTGCCTCAGCCTCCCCAATAGTTGGGTGCGTGCCACCATACCCAGCTAATTCTTCTTACTTTTTATTCTTTTTTTTTTTTTTTTTGAAAGTCCCAACCTTGGCATGAAATTTTTTCTTATTATTTGTAGAGACAGGTCACACTATGTTGTCCAGGCAGGTTTTGAACTCCTGGCCTCAAGCAATCTTCCTACCTCAGCCTTCCAAAGTGCTGGGATCCCAGGCGTGAGCCACCATGCCCGGGAAGATTTGCTTCTTTAAAAAAACAACATTGGTCAGCAGAGGAGCTGATGCTAAATAATCACAGACTTATTACCACTATTGGAAGAAAGACTTGAGCCAACCAAGCCCACTGACTTTGGGAGTAATAATCTCTTTGCATGTGAGGACCCACCTTCTCACTATGCTATCATGCCAGAATTGACTCTATCTTTCTTTTTCTGTTTTATTTATTTATTTTATTTCAGCATATTATAGGGGTACAAATGTTTAGGTTATGTATATTGCCCTTGCCCCACTCGAGTCAGAGCTTCAAGCGTGTCCATCCCCCAGACAGTGTGCACCGCACCCATTAGGTGTGAATATACCCATCCCCTCCTCCCCCCTCCCACCTGCCCGACACCCAATGAAAGTTATTACTATATGTGCACTTAAGTGTTGATCAGTAAAAACCAATTTGATGGTGAGTACATGTGGTGCTTGTTTTTCCAATCTTGGGATACTTCACTTAGTAGAATGTGTTCCACCTCTATCCAGGATAATAGAAGAGGTGCTAGATTACCATTGCTTTTGTGGCTGAGTAGAACTCCTTGGTATAGATATACCACATTTTATTAATCCACTCATGTATTGATGGGCACTTGGGTTGTTTCCACATCTTTGCAACTGTGAATTGTACAAACATTTGAGTGCAGATGTCTTTTTTATAGAATGTCTTTTGTTCTTTTGGGTAGATGCCCAGTAATGGGATTGCTGGATCAAGTGGTAGATCTACTTGTACCTCTTTGCGGTATCTCCATATCGCTAGTACAACAGAGGTTGTACTAGTTTGCAGTCCCAGGCTCTACCTTTCAAAAGAGCCCCAGCCTCTTACCTCCAGGGATATGGTCTCATCCTTTTCGGACTTGATAGGATACTTTCGTCATGACCTGAGTGTTCTTGGAGCTAGCAAATTTCCTCACGTGTCTGTCTTAATTGCATCTCAATCTGCACATCTATAGCAGAGATTTCTCCATCCTCTCAGGCAAAAGTGAGTCTCCGGAGATAAGCAAGTCTTTTCAGGTAAGGAGGCAACTTAATGTCCCTTTAAAGCTTTAATATCTTTGGCTTTAATCTCAGATAAGCAAAATAAACAAACAAGTATCTTTACTGATGGGGATGATTTCTATTTAATTTTTTTAAACTACTTTTCTATTTTACTAATTGAAGCAAAATTCTCAAGGCTGAATTGAGGAACTCATGTGTTCCAAAGCTTTGAAGTACTATTTATATTGTTACATGTGGCGTTATACTTTAAGGGGCACCACTCATTTGGAATATAAAATGAATAATTGTATTGGGCAGTGGGGAACAATGCGGCTGTGTGTTAATGTGCCCCAAGTACCTACCTTCCAACATGAAGGTCTTGGACATAGTTGTCTGTTAGAATCATCTAAGAACTTAACATAAGCTGTCCTGACCTTAGCTGGAAGTTCTGTTTCTCCAAGCCTGCGGAGGTCTCTAGAAGCCCCAGCACTTAAAAGCTGCCCCCAGCGATTCCGATGCACATCAGAATTTGAGAACCACTGTTCCAGTGGGTTATATGTTTTGTTTGTGCAGAAGAACTTGGTAACAACAGAGCCTGCAGCTGGTTAAACTCCCTCCAG
>RJWJ010032314.1:0-12369 GCA_004363605.1 Indri indri
TGGGGAGAACTCCGCATTCCCTAGGATGCTGGAACAGACTTGACATCCATGGTCTCAGAGCCTGCAGAACAGCCTGCTGCCTACATGGACCTGCCTCTGTCCCCCAGGTGGGAACAGCCCACCCCCTGTGCAGCCCTGTCTCTGCCTCCCAGGCTGGAACAGCCCACCACTGGCATGGCCCTGCTTCCAGCTCTGAGGCCCTGCTCAGAAGCTCTGCTTCTGGCTTTTCCCCAGTTGCAGCTCTGAGACTCTCGCTCCAGAGCATGAGACTCTAGAGTTTCCCCCAGGCCCAGGGCACTGCCTGTGAGATTCCAGCACTGCACCTAGAACTCAAGACCCTGCCCTTGAGTCTCCAACACTGCTTCAGGGCAGGTGGAACTGCCCAAAGTTCCAACGCCCCACCAGGAACTCCCCAGCCTGAGCCACCATTATGTCAGGACCTGGTTTAAGCAAACTCCCACAGCCAGGTCACCCACAACCACTTTCTAGATAGCCTCACCCAGCAGACACTGTCACCTCTGCAGGAAGACTTTGGGCAAAGTAATCCCAACAATGCCAGCCTCTGTGGAAAGGGTCTCGCCCAGCCCCTGACTCACATTTCCTGCAACAATTTGGGGATCAACCCAATATCCAACACAAACATCATCCATGACAGGCTTGAACTGTGGCAATCACAAGTGAACAAGACAAATCAGAACAGCTGCTCTAGAGGATTTTAGTGCACATGCTCCTCCCTGCCACATCAACATTTCAGAGTAGGAAAAAAAGCACCATCTAGGCACCTCCCCTTCTTCAAATTAAAGAGGAGAGTTCCCAGCAAAGAGAAGGTGGCCTACAAACTTATTATCCCTGAGCCAAGAAAACAGGTTTCAGATGAGAAGAAATCATCAAAAGATCCCTGACAACATAAAAAAACTAAATAGTTTGACACCCCCAAGGGATCACAACGGAGCTACAGTAGTGAACTCCCACAAGGAAATTGCCGAAATGACAGAAATGGAATTCAGAATATGGATGGCAAATAAGATGAATTGAATTGAAAAGATAGTCGAAAACCAACAAAAGAAGTCAGAAAAATATTTCAAGACATTAATGAAAAAGTCATTAAAAAGCTAGACAATATAAGAAAGGATATAATAGAACTTAAAGAAATGAAAGTCATTTATGGAATTTCAAAACAGAGCAGAAAGCTTCAGCAACAGACTAAACCAAAGAAAAGATGGAATTTCAGAGCTTGAAAACAAGCCTCTTGAGCTAACCCAGTCATTTAAAGAGACAGAGAAGAGAATAAAAAAGGCTAAGCAATCACTTAGAGAGATATACAGAGCAAACTAACTTACAGGTTATAGGTATCCCTGAGGGAGATGAAGAAAGAGCTAAAACCATGGAAAATCTGTTCAAGGGAATTATTGAGGAAAACTTCCCTGGCATCACCAGAGATCCAGACATCCAGATACAAGATGGTCATTGAACACTGGAAAGATTCATAGCAAATAGGACATCTCCAAGACACATAGTAATCAACCTGGCCAAAGTCAAAATGATGGAGAAAATTCTGCCAGCAGCAAACTAAAAACAACAACTAACCTACAAAGGAAATCCATCAAGCTAACTGCAGAATTCTCAGCTGAAACCTTACAAGCCAGAAGGTAATGGAGCCTCATCTTCAATCTTCTTAAACAGAACAATTTCTAACCTAGAATTTTGTACCCCACAAAACTAAGTTTCACAACTAATGAAGAAATGAAGTATTTTCCAGACAAGAAAACACTGAGGGAATTTGTCATGACCAGACCTGCCCTGCAGGAAATACTCAGAACTGCATTATACATGAATCAGCACAATAGGTACCCACTGGTGTAAAATCACTCCAAAAAGCTAAAGCCCAGAACTCTTACAAAAATAGCACAAGAGGGAAAACAAAGCAATAAGGTACTACCCAATATGATGAACAAAACAGCATCCCACATATAACTCTATCATTCAACACTCATAGTTTAAATGATCCATTCAAAAGTCCTAGGTGGGCTGAATGGATAAAAAAACACAACCCAACTATCTGCTGTCTCCAGGAAACACATCTAAATACAAGGATGCACACAGACTCAATGTGAAAGGATGGAAAAAAACATTCCATGCAAATGGCAACAAAAAGAAAGCAGATGTAGCCATTCTTTCTCATATCAGATAAAATTGACTTTAAATCAACAATAGTAAAGAAAGACAAAGATGGTCATTATATAATGGTAAAGGGAGGAATTTAAAAAGAAGACGTAACAACCGTAAAAATATATGCATCTAACACAGGAGCTCCCAGATACATAAAGCAAATTCTACTAGAGCTAACCAAGGAAATAAATGGTAGCATTGTAATTGCCGGGGACTTCAACACCCCACTATCAGTGCTGAACAAGTTTTCAAAGTAGAAAATAAATAAAGAAACACTGGACTTAAATGGAACTCTAAAACAAATGAACCTAACAGAAATTTACAGAACATTCCACCCGAAAACTATTAAATAAATATTCTTCTCCCCAGCACATGGGACAGTCTCCATGATTGAACACATGTTAGGCCACGAAACAGGTCTCAACAATTTCAAAAAATTCAAAATCATACAATGCATCTTCTTAGACCACATTGGAATAAACCTAGAAATTAATTCTAAGAGAAACACTCAAATCCATACAAGTCATGGAAATTAAACAACCTGCTGCTGAACAATTATTGGGTTAATAATGAAATTCAGATGGAAATCAAAAGATTCCTTGAACTGAATGACGAAGGGGACACAAGCTATCAAAATATATGGGATTCTACAAAAGCATTCCTAAGGGGAAAATTAATGGCATTAAAAGCCTACATCAAAAAGACAGAAAGATTGCAAATTAAAAACCTAATGTTGCATCTCGAGTAACTAGTACTTGTTTTCTACCAGCCATGTCTACAGTCTCTCGGAGGACATGTACTGAACCCAGACCTCAGAGTCTAGAATATAGTAAACTATGAAAAAACAGAGAGAACCAACTGTATTAAAGAATTAGTGGCTAAAACAGGCAATAGTGTGAAAAATACTTATATAACATGTTAATTGAAAAAGCAATATACAAAATTATATATTTGTGATTATAATAATAGTTTTAATCTATGCATAGAAAAAATGAGAAAATATATCAAAATGTTAGTTGTGGCTATCAATGATTATACTTCTATTTTGAAATTAGAAGTTTTCCCATATTTATACTCCTCTAATTTTAAGATGTTCTCAAAAGAATATGCATTACTTTTGTATTAGAAAAAGTAAAAAATATATATATATATACACAAATATAATCTAATCAATGCAATTTCTAATAGAGAAGTTCTCCTTAGAAGACTCAGCATTGATACTCCAGTTACTCTGATTTGATTCATACACATTGTATGCCTGTATTAAAACATCACATGTACCCTATAAATATATACAACTATTACATAGCCAAAATAATTAAAAATGAAAAAAAAATTTAAAAACCTCGGTACTATTTTTGGTGCTTACATCTCATTTTCATGTCAAGTCTAATCTATAAATATATATATATATATGTATGCATTAATCAAATTATAGTTCAGACAAGTGCAAGATGGATTCCTTTCTTCAAAGAACTGTTTGAGGGTAAAACATTTCTACAATTTTTGTGTCTTTTTATAGTGTCTACCATAGCAGGCAATAAAATGTATATGTAGTAAATATTGATGACTTGCTTGATTAGGGACTTAAAGGAAATTTAAGATTTGGATTTTGGAAAATGAAAAGTAAGGTATTTCTCCAGAGGGGAATGTATTTTCATCAACTTAGAAGTGGAGATAGCACAGAACATGTGAAAACTAATGAGTATTAAAAATAGTACTGGGCACTGAAGAAAGGCATTATTTCTTTTTAAATATTCTTTGTAGACAACACTCACTTATTTTATGACCCCAAGGGGAGAGAAAGGCCAACCTTCAAAACACATTTTTCAAGACTTAGGTGTCACCTGAATTAGTTATCCACTAAGCGGACAAAGAATGAGTATCTGTGTTCTTAATTATAAGCTTAATTGCTTCACTTTATTAGGTCCTATTTTTAGATAGAGAACATTATATCCTATTTTTGATATTTAACACAAGTATATTAATCAGACCCTGACTATAGGCGACATCAAGTTCTGATTGTAATCTAACACTTAAAGATATTTTTACTTGAAGTACTCTGGGTAATTATGCCACCCACATAAGGATGAACAAAAATGCTCTTGGATACAAATGGCAGGCTATTTATAAAAAGAAGAAACAAAGAGTGCAAAAATACTCTCAAATCTATCTGTTTTTTGAAATTTGATTTACATTTTCAAATTGCCA
Organism: Indri indri; assembly: GCA_004363605.1. NCBI lineage: Eukaryota > Metazoa > Chordata > Mammalia > Primates > Indriidae > Indri > Indri indri. The sequence continues at coordinate 4,381 of RJWJ010032314.1, forward strand.
TGGTTGGTGCCTTTCATACAGGTTACTTTTAAATCCTTTGAGATCAACTAGGCATCCTAATACATAAAGTTTGCTTAGAAAAATAATCAAATAATTGACTAGTTCAAACCCCCTAGTGAGGTAATTAAAGTCGTCTTCATCAACTGTGTTTGATGTTTACCTACCCACCTTCTGTCATTGACAACTATGTAATAAATGCTGTCACCCGATGGACAAAGTAGGAGACAAGCTTGTCATTTCCTATGAAAGAAATCAAGATAAACATGTATTCCACATAAATCTTGAGATACTTGTTACATAAATATTATTTAAAATCCTTTAGTCTGTTTTATAAAGTTTCTTTCAACTAAATCTCAAGTTTTACATTTGTTAATAATTTTAGCATTTCTGCTGACTTTGTCTCTATGAGTTATGAATTCTTTTCTGGGACTTAGTCCATTCAATTCTGAAGGTACATTCTTAATTAGTTATGACAAGAATATAATTCATACATGATAATGGTAACAAATATTTTAAAATAGGGATGTCTAAGCCATATTTTACAAGTAGGTTGTGAGCATGACGGCTTCTTCATTACCTATTCTGTTTTAACTTTAAGCAGTTAATTTTTTAATTTTCTTTCTTGGTGAATTTTTTAGTATTTTCAGAGAAAGTTTTGCAGGAGAGTGAAAAATGACTTTCTTCCACTTTTTTAGTTTCCTTGGCTGTACCACAAAGTAAATTGACATAAGACAGATTGACGGGAGAAAAAACATATTTAATAATGTATATAATCATGAGAGCTCCACAAAATATGAGACTTGAAGAAGGGTCAGATGACTGAAGCTTATATAGCATCTCGAGCCACAGAGAGGAATTCTGGGGAGTGGTGGCGTCAAGTTATGGGAGGGTGAGAGGAGGAAGTGTATGGTGAATAAAAGTTGTCTCGTTGTGCAGCTAAAAAGTCTCTTAGGTAATAAATGGTTGGTGATTGGGCATGGTGTTAACCTTCAGTTCCCTGTCCTGTGATACAAGTTAATCTTCTCTGGTTGACAGGATTGCCAGGCAGGGGATGTGTAAGAATTGAGTTCCTTTTGGAGGATCCTTCTTTAGCAGACAAGGGGATCTCAGAGAAAGCCTGTGCCGCATCTTCTGTTCCGGAAGTATCCTCATTTCAAAGTAATCAGCACATCAAAGTGTCATATTTTGGGGTAGCATTTCATGAACTCCTTCAGTGTTTTACTGTAATTTTAAAAGAAAATGTGAATAATACTGGTTTAGCACATAATATTTACAAAGTACTTTCACATACGATTCACAAAACAATCTACGAGTTTGATGGAGCAAACGTCTGGATTATTGTTTTCCTTTCTTTTTTATTTTTGCAACAGATGTAGATTAAATAATTTGCCTAAGCGCTCACAGCTGATAAATTGTGAGTCAATTTGAACATAGGTGTCCCGAATGGAAGAACTACACCTCCTTTTTGGCGACTTCATCCCACTGCCGACCAAAGTGCTTTGGCAAATAGTAGGTGCTCAATATCAGATCTAGAGACATAATTTACATTACCTGTAAGTTATATAATGTCTACGGTATACTTTATAAAAATACCTAAAGGTCCATGTGAACAAAACTTTCCCACAGGACAATCACTGAAGCTTGAAAAATGACTGAAAATACCTTTAGAGAACTAATTTCTCCTAAAATTGGAAGATTTTAACTGGAGTCATATATTTAACCAGTAACAATCTACATACCTTCTTATAACTTAGGATTGATGTATGTAGAGTCTATTTTTTTGGAGTTTATTCCTGACACCAAAATTTCACTGGGATGCCAATATTGGGTAATGGAAACTGGATTTAGAGAAGAATGTTGAGGAGGAAGACTAGGACAGAGGCTCTTATTCTTGGATATTGGAAACCTTAACCACTTCTGATGCTAGTTTGAAAGAGGCTCTATAGTCAACGTAGTGTCTGAGTCCAGGGCCAAGAAGCAGAATGCTGGGAAGGGCTTCCTATGGGAGGACACCAAGGATCAGTACCTGCACCAGGAATATTCCAAACATAAATACACATGGATAAATGTTGGGGTACACTCCCCCTTGCTTGTGTAGGGTTCAATTTGCTGATGCTTTCAGATCTTGACCACTAAAGCCCCCGCCATGGTGTAACTAGAATTATAAACATTTCTGTGCCAAGAGCAATTGTTCCCAAGAATGAGAATGTATGCCTAAATCATCCAGGACTCTCAAAAGCTCTGACTATTCCCTGTTCACCTAACTGAGTAGATCATGAGGTAAATTACCTGTAGGGAAAATCCGCAGTGGGGAATGGAAGTGGCGAGTAGAGGACAGCAGATGCCCTTGTTATAAATATAAATGTAAAGAGGCTGGGAAGAGTGGGGGGAAGGAAGGACAGGGAGAGGTTGGTCAACAGGTACGAGATCACAGTTAGATAGGAGAAATAAGCTCTGGGGTTCTACTGCACAGTGGGGTGGCTCTAGTTAACAGTCGTCTATTGTATACATCCAAATAGCTAAAAGAGGTGATTTTGAATGTTCTCTCAACAAAGAAATGACAAGCGTTTGAGGTGATAGTTGTGCTAATTACCCTGACTTGATAATCATACAATGTATACATGTAAGAAAAAAAATCACACTGTACCCCATAAATATTTACAGTTATATTATATATGTCAACTAAAAATAGCCTCAAACAGAAATGCATATTTTTCAAGTAAGAGTTGTAAGAATAGTATTAGTAAATTATTAAATAATGATTTTTTTTTTGAAAAATGTAAATGATTGTAAGCTTCTCAAGGCCAGGGATGTGTTTTTATTCAGTTATAATTCCAGAAACTAGGATTATGCCAGGTGCCTAGTTAGTGCACAGACACGTAATTTTATTGTTGAAATCATTTCAAAGACATGCAAAATATCAGTCAGCTGAAGGCAGAGCAGCTTTGGCAATGACAGGCAAATCAATTGGGATGATAGCATTGAGGGATTATCGGTAAGAGAAAATTCTATAAAGGTATGGAAAGGACATGGAGGTAAACTTCCACACCTATAAATCCCCTACCCATTGACAGACCTGCATACGTATACATTTATGGACTAAATTACTGGTGATGACAATTATAAAAAGGGAAATATAGTAGTCTCAAGTGTGATAAGTAATTTAAGATTCAAGATGTACAGCATAAAAATTGGACTCAAGATAAAAGCTAAAGTGGTGAAATGCAATTTTCAAACATTATATTTGGGACTTAATATGTATTCATCTGTATTAAAATAAAATTTAAAAACCATAATGAATTAATGCCAACTCATGAGAATCATAAAAATCATAATGGATACAAAAACAGTATAAACATACTATCTTTTGGGAAGGTAAGTGAAATTATTAGCAAGAAATAATTAGGGAAGAGTGGTAAATGGTATGATAGAGACTGTAAATATTCAGGGGAAAGAGAGGAAAATTAATGTGAACTAGAAACATTGATTAGGGAGAAATTTAAGTTAAAACCTGTGTCTTCATTTAATTTTGTTATCTCTCATTTTTCCAGTAAAAACAACATAATTAAACACTATAGATTCATATTGAGATTTAATAGATGTTATAATAACATTTTGCCACATTAGCTTCAGAACTTTTTTTTCAAATAAATAGAGCTGATGTATATCATTACCATGCAAATTTATCTATATAATTATATAGTATCAGGAATCTTGAGAAAAATAAAACTTTTTTAGTTAAACATAGGATAAACCAATGACATATATTTAAAATTTTGAAGTATTCTATGAAAACAAAAGATAGATGAGGATATGGATATGGATATAAACGTAGATGTAGATAAATGAAGCACTTCTTACTGGGCAGGGGCTTCCTCCTGGATGTTTTCAGCTCTGAGGATAAGAATAATTCCAAAATAAACTACAAATAAAGATGCTTCAATTATATAAATGATCAAACTTTGAATAGTACTTAAAGAGTCTTAAAGAGGAATCCTGAGACATTTTGGCAAAATGTTGTGCATTATTAAAATAATGTTTTAAGCTATTAAACTCTATAGAACAAACTGCACAGTCAATACCTACCTCAGTAGAGACCCTTAACAGGATTACAAAAAGTCCCTCATGTCTTTTGAAGACTCATTTATGACTGAGATAATAAGTCATTAGTTTTGCATCAAGGTTGAAAGGTAGACACACATAAGAGTGAACTCTGACTAAAAGCCAACTCCCAGGTGAAACATTAAATATGACAAGAATGTTAACAGCCAATAATAAAAAAAGATCTTGTCATGCCTCAGTTCAATAAAATGTTTATGACACAGTTATTAGATCTACTCAAATATTGCAAGAAAAGAAATATGGTTGTGGTTTCAAGCAGACATTGACATTGAGTCCTCCTTATCAAAAAACTTTTTATTTTTAAATTGCAAAGAATATCAAGCTAACAAATCAAACTATTTCATTATGTTAACATAGTAAATTAGCCTTCCACAAGAAAGGAATGGATTAATCTTCCGCAAGAAAGTTCACATTATAGTTAGGTAAAAATTAAGAGAAATCGTGTATCAAACCAGAGGATTTTTCTATATACGTCCTTGTGCAGATGAGATACTAAGTATTAATCATTGTATTCAAAACTAACAACCTAACAAAAGTGACCTTAATAGAAACTCGTGTATGGTCTTATTATTTCCTATGATAAAATGCGATTACTTCTAACACTGACCCTAATATATTTCAATCCATTTCTTTTGTTTTAAATTTTATTTTGATTTTATTTATTTAGTTATTTGTCTTTGGTGTGACTGAGGTACAAGAAGAAGACTGGCACCATAATTCAAACAATTTGGAGACCTGGACAACATTCCCATTCCGTCCCCCATCAAGTAATTTCTTAACCTTGGCCATGTCACAAAACACTTTGATGGACCTCAGTTTCCTAATATTTCTATATTATGAGGTTATATTATATATCATAATGTCATTTGCTAATACCATCAGTTCACAGTTCAATATTCTGCATTGGCACTGTAAATTTCCCAATATGAAAAATACAGATGCCGAGTTTTGTATTTCCAAAGATAATTGCTTTTGTCTGTCTCCTATTTAAACAAACAGGTGTTTTCTGAGACTTTTTAAACAGGATTAAGAGAAAATGAGAATAATTACCTAGCCAAGTCAAAGTATCCTGAATCTGACCTAATTGCCTTTGTTCCTGAATTCATTAGGTAATTTAGAAGTTCCCATCTGTCACTGTGAGAGATCTATATCTCATTCATACATAAAATAATTCAAGTATTCAGCATGTTCAAAATACAGTTTATGCTTTATGTGATTGTGGCTATTCTGGCAAAGTAGAAATCTAAGCAATTATTCTCCAATGTGGGTAATATGAGCAAAGAAATCAAAAAATACTTTTTTCTTCACTGAAGGCTTTTTGCTGGTTTTAATAAGAGTTTATAATCAGTGTTCATGACTTACTCCAGGAGGGACTGCATTGTGGTGTTTCAGAGTTTTATTTTTGGAATCAAACTAACTAGTTCCAATTTCTGAAGTTCTGATTAGGTGTTGACCTTGGGAAACTTACTTTAAATTCTTATATTTCAGTTTTCTTAACTAAATAATAATGACATGTAGATTCGATGCCTTAATCCATGTAAAGACCTTAACACTGTACCAAGGAGAGAGTGAGCATTCAGTAAAGTTTAGCTACCATTATTGCTTCAAATTACCATATACTTTATTACAATAAAAATCCCATAATATCCAAAAAAGTAAATATAGAAATACATTGTCTTTTATAATATCCTAAGAAACTTTTTTTTCAAATGTAAGAAGAATTTGTATGCCCAAGTTTATCATCATAATTCTGTACACTTTCTGTTCAAAATGAAGGTCCATTTGTAAAATAACTGTTAAAAATGTTGGGCAACTCTTGTATTTGTAGGTGCCATCTCTCAAAACTGATGGATTGATTGATTTTTGTCTTGAAATATAACATCCAAACTACCAGGAAAAAAATGAGTCCATGATAAACCAGGAAGAGAAAGTATCTGAAACTGAAACAACAAAGAAATGATAGCCTCTTAAGCATTCATGAAAGTCAAATAGCCAAAAATTCTAATCAATGGTGTGTTAGTTCCTATTAAGGAAAACTAAAGCTGCCACCCCTTCTACTTTCCAACATGAAGGTTTCACCTATAAGAAGTGAGATATAAAACTTCACTTTAATATCTTTAAAAATACAATTAGAAAAACAAAATAAATTTTAAAATGGTTTTAAGAAGAAAAGGCTCATATGATCTTAATACAAGGACATATTTATCCAGAAGACTCACCTTTTAAGGAGAGAGACATCCATAAATCTGAAAGATTCTCTATAGTTTAAGGGATATGTATCTGAATTAGTACTATATTTTCTCAAACCCCACTATTCTCATATGTTTTAACTGTATTATTGTATCTTTGGTGAGGTATGGTGATAACAGAGGTGGATCAAGAGAGAGAAAGTGGAAAGAGTTTTACAGTTTTGTTACTTACAGTGCCTTGAGGAGAACACACACACACACCACACAGTGTTACCCAAGGAAAGCACCTGAGTTGCTCGTGAGGCAGAGGGAGAAAGGAGAATTGTGGACAAGTGCCTTTATTGTACTTTCTGCAGGAAGAAATGGGTGAAGCAGGGTAAACAGGTTTGGATTGGAGAGCCATATTTGAAAGTGAAATCCTTAAAATTTATATTCACTGTTGCTGTTAAAGTATATAATTTGGGGTTATCTCACATCTCCAAATGGTTTAGGGTGAGCCAGGGTTTACTTGGGAACAGTGGCTATTTTCTAGGCGTTAAAGCATCTACTGATAGAAATTAAAAGTATGATTAATACACTATGAGAGGGTTATTTATTTACGTAAATGTTATTTGTCCTTGGTTTTCAGAGAGGTCCTCCATGACTAGCTCAGAACAAAATCTGTAAGAGGGTCTTCCCAACATCTTCTTTTAAAGTTCTTAAGGTTTCATGCCTTAGGTTTAAGTCTGATATCCACCTTGAATTGATTTTTGTGAGAGGTGAGAGGTGGGGATCCAGTTTCATTCTTCTACATGTAGCTATCCAGTTTTCCCAGCACCGTTTATCAAATCGAGATTCTTTTCCCCAATGTATATTTTTGTCTGCTTTGTCAAAGATTAGATTACCATATGCAGATGGTTTCATCTCTGGATTCCCAGTCCTGTTCCAGAGGTCTATGTCTCACCCTCTCAGACATCGGCCTAGGCAAGGACTTCCTTAAGAAGACCCCCAAAGCAATCACCGCAGCAACGAAAATAAACAAATGGGATCTGATCAAATTAAAAAGCTTTTGCACGGCCAAGGAAACTATCGTTAGAGCAAATAGACAGCCTACAGAATGGGAAAAAATATTTGCTCTCTACACATCTGATAAAGGGCTGGTAATCAGAATCTATCTAGAACTCAAAAAAATCAATAAGAAAAAATTAAACAACCCCATCAACAAATGGGCAAAGGAAATGAACAGAAACTTTTCAAAAGAAGACAGAATAATGGCCAGCAAACATATAAAAAAAAATGCTCAACTTCTCTAATCATTAGGGAAATGCAAATCAAAACCACAATGAGATATCACCTAACCCCAGTGAGATTGGCCTCTATCAAAAAATCCCAAAACAACAAATGCTGGTGAGGATATGGAGAGATAGGAACACTCTTACACTGCTGGTGGGACTGCAAATTAGTGCAACCTCTGTGGAAAAGAATTTGGAGATTCCTCAAAGAGCTAAAAATAGAAATACCACTCAATCCAGCAATAGCACTACTAGGTATCTACCCAAAAGAGCAAAAAACATTCTATGATAAAGACATCTGCACCCGAATGTTTATGGCAGCACAATTCACTATCGCAAGGATGTGGAAACAACCCAAGTGCCCGTCAATCCATGAGTGGATTATTAAAATTTGGTATATGTATACA
>RJWJ010032315.1:0-18596 GCA_004363605.1 Indri indri
TAAGTGTAATAGATTATAAAAAGACAGACATTCTGAATAGCAAGATTAATAATACAGCATACTTAAATGAATGCAATATTGTCATCTTCAAACTTACATAGTACCCAGACTAAGCCAAAAGCTGTTATTTTATTCAGAATATTTTATCAGATAGAGGTTATGTAGCACTTTTTGATATAGATAAGAAGAAAGTGTGTAAGATTAGAATCTTTTGTACAGAAAGTGTCCTAATGAGAAGCTTAAATTGTTCTGCCTTTAATATTTCTTTACATTCATCCATCTAATTTGATTTCCCTACTAATGTGCTTATAAAGCCCCTTCTATACAAAATAGAATGTTCCTCTTTGGCTCGGCTTGTTTTGTTTATCTCAGATAACAAATAAGTGGCAATTGTTTATTTAGGATGCTACAGTGTATTAGGAATATTTTTTATTGATCTGTTTTATTTTAAGTTCTTGATTTGGGCTCATAGCTGAGCCATGACTAAAAACCAGGCCCAGGGAATAATTTGTTAATCAATTGCATAGCCCAATTTAAAAAATTCTCATGTTTAAAAAAGAAGAAATTTCTAAAAACACAAAAGATGGTTTGAATATAATGGAAGGAAAATTCTGCTAAATGAAGATAAATGCTTTCTTTACTATGAGAAAAAATGCAAGAATGTACAAGTGGATGGAACATTCTCCAAAACAGACCATATGTTAGGCCACAAAACGAATCTCAGTAAATTTTTAAAAATCAAGTCATATCAAATATCTTCTTGGACCACAATGGAATAAAACTAGAAATCAATTTCAAGAAGAACTCTTGAAACTAAACAAATACATGGAAATTAAACAACATGCTCTTGAATGATCTTTGGGTCGATGAAGAAATTAAGATGTAAATTTTAAAAAAGTTTTTTAAACAAATGAAAATGGAGACATAATATTCCAAAACCTCTGGCATACAGCAAAGGCAGTGCTAAGAAGGAAGTTTATAGCATTAAATGCCTACTTCAAAAAATAAAAAGATCACAAATTAACAACATAACATCATACCTGAAGGGTCTAGAAAACCAAGGATGAACAATACCCAAAGCTAAGAGAAGAAAAGAAATAACAAAGATCAGAGTAGAACTAAATGAAATTGATACCAAAAAATTACAAAGGATCAACAAAATGAAAAGTTGGTTCTATGAAAAGATAAAATTAATAGACTATTAGCTAGGCTAGCCAAGAAAAGAAGAGAAAAGAATCAAATAAACACAATCAGAAATGAGAAAAGAGACATTACTACTAATGCCACAGAAATAAAAATATCATCAAAGACTGCTATGAACAAGTCTACCCTCACAAACTGGAAAACCTAGAGGAAATGGATAAATTCCTGGAAACATGCAATGTCCCAAGATTGAAATGGGAAGAAATAGAAATCCTAAGCAGACAAATAAGTAGTGAGATTGAACCAGTAATAAAAAATCTCCCAAAAACAACAATAAAAAAAATCCCAGGACCAGATGGATTCACAGCTGAATTCTACCAGATGTACAAAGAAGGACTGGTACCAATTCAGTTATTTGGAAATGAAACTGTTCCAAAAAATCAAGGAGGAGGGAATCCTCCCTAATTCATTTTATTAAGCTAGTATCACCCTGATACCAAAGCCAGACAAGAACACAACAAAAAAGGAGAACTACAGACCAATATCCCTCATGAATGCAAAAATCCTCAACAAAATACTATCAAACTGAATCCAATAGCACATAAAATAGATAATACACAATGATCAAGTTTGTTTTATTCCAGGGATGCAAGGATAGTTCAACATAAACAAATCAATAAATGTGATTCACCACATAAACAGAAGTAGAACCAAAAATGATCATCTCAATATATGCAGAAAAAAAATTTGATAAAATCCAGCACCACTTCATGATAAAAAACCCTCTACAAACAAGGCATAGATGGAACATAACTCAAAATAGTAAAAGCTATATATGACAACCAACATCATACTAAATGTGGAAAAGCTCAAAGCTTCCCCCTAAGAACTGGAAGAAGACAAGTATGTCTACTTTTACCACTCCTATTCAACATAGTAATGGAAGTCCTAGCCAGAGCCACCCCCCTACCAAAAAAAAGACATCCAAATTGGAAAAGAAGAAGCCAAATTATCTCTGTTTGCTGATGATTTGATCCTATACCTGGAAAACCCTAAAGACTCCTCCAAAAGACTCCTAAATTTGATAAATGAATTCAATAAAGTTTCAGGATCCAAAATCAACAAGCAAAAATTGGCAGCATTTCTACATACACAATAACAATCAAGCTGAGAACCAAATCGAGAAGTCAATCCCATTTACAATAGCTACAAAGAAAAATTAAAATATTGATACCTAGGAATACATTTAACCAGGGAGGTAAAAGATCTCTACAAGAAAAACTACAAAACACTGGTGAAAAAAATTGTAGATGGCACAAACAAATGGAAAAATATCCCATTCTCATGGATTGGAAGAATCAATATCATTAAAATGACCATATTACCCAAAGCTATATACAAATTTAATGAAATTCCTATTAAAATACCAGTGTCATTTTTCACAGAATAAAAAAAAAAAATCTTAAAATCCATATGGAACCAAATAAGAGCCTGAATAGTCAAAGCAATCTTAAGCAAAAAGAACAAAGCTAGAGGCATCACATTATCTGACTTCAAATTATACTATAAGGCAATAATAACCAAAACAGCATGGTACTGGTTAAAAAAAACCAAACAAACAAAAAAACACACAAACCACATATAGATCAATGAACTGGAATAAAGCCTCTCACCTAAAACCAACTGATCTTTTACAGAGTCAACAAAAACATGCACTGGAAAAAGGACACTATTCTATAAATGGTGCTGGGAAAACTGAATTGCCATATGGAAAAGAATGAAACTAGATCCCTCTCTCTCACCACATACAAAAATCAACTCAAGAGAAAATAAAGAAATGTAAGACCTGAAACTATAACAATACCGGAAGAAAAGCTAGGGAAAACTCTTCTAGTCATTGGCCTAGGCAAAGAATTCATCTAAGACCTCAAAAACAAATGCAACAAAAACAAAAACAGACAAATGGGACTTAAACTAAAAAGCTTCTGCACATCAAAAGAACTGGTCAACAGAGTGAACAGACACCTACAGAACAGGAGAAAATATTTGTAAGCCATGCATCTGATAAAGGACTAATATTAGATTCTACAAGGAACTCAACTCAACATAAAAAGCACAAATAACCCCATTAAAAAGTGGGCAAAGGATATGAACATACATTTTTCAAAACAAGACATACAAATGGCCAACAAGCATATGAAAAAATGCTCAACATCACTAATTACCAAGAAATGTAAATTAAAACCACAGTGAGATACCATCTTATATGAGTTAGAATGGCTATAATTAAAAAGTGAAAAAATAGCAAAAGTTGGTGAGGATGTGGAGAACAGGAAACATTTATACACTGTTGGTGGGAATATAAATTAGTCCAACCTCTATGGAAAACAGTATAGAGATTTCTCAAAGAACTAAAAATAGAACCACCATTCAATCCAGCAACCCCACTACTAGATATTTACCCAAAGGAAATGAAATCATAATATCAAAAAGACATTTGCACTCATATGTTTATTGCAGCACAATTCACAATAGCAAAGATATGAAATCAACCTACATGTCCATCAATGGATAACTGGATAAAGAAAATGTCTTGCAGCAGCATGGATGGAAATGGAGGCCATTATCTTAAGTGAAATAACTCAGAAACAAAGAGTCAAATACCGCTTGTTCTCACTTATAAAGGGGAGCTAAATAATGTGTGCACATAGTCAGAAAGAGTAGAGTAATACACATTGGAGACTCAGAAGGATGAGCAAGAGGAATGGTAAGATGGAGTATGGGATGAGAACTTACCTAATAGGTACGATGTACACTATTTGGGTGATGGCTACACTAAAAGCCCAGACTTTACCACTACCCAATACATCCATGTAACAAAATTACACTTATACCTCCTAAAGCTATAAAACAAATAAAGAAACAAACGAAAACACTTCGGTGTGATTTACTTATATTCTTAAGTGATCCTGTAATGAGGGCAAGGGTGAGGGAGCTTTACATTCTCATGAACATAGTTCTATCAGCAGGTATAATGGGAATAGCCAGGATATTAAATTAATGTATTTTCATCCCAGGCAATCCTTACCTCCTAGTATCCCCATGATTTCTTACATAAAAAACTAAGCCTGGCCACTTCATGTTTTAAAAGTTTTTCTCTCTGCTACCCATGAAAGCTAAGCCATGAAGCTTATTGAATTAGATGTGGCCTAAAAACGTGTTTCAATCATAAAGAAGGTAAGGAGGCACAACAGGAAGCCACCTCTCTGAGCACAGTGGAATGTAAAGAGAAGTACAGAAGTGTCAGGTAGTTGTGATAGAATCAGATTCTTAAATGTCTAATCCCCACTACCCCCTAACATCTTGGGAGATCCAAGAACACTGGAGCTAGTGACCCACTTTCTCTGCTATAATTTGGGGGATGGAAAAGTTCTACATTTGTCTTTGTGTCTCATCCAACATGCCACCAGTATGATAATGCAGCATCAGGAGAGATGTCCCTTGAATAGCCTGAAATAGCACTTTCCTGTGTGGGACATGCCTGGATTCTGTGAGCTCCAAAGAGGGCACACAAGTGTTGGGAGGGCTGGCAGAAATCTAGCTGGAAACAAGGGCAGTGTAGCAGGGAGACTCGAGGCTGCAGGCAGTGGCTGAACCCACAAACATCAGGTGTGGCTATTAGCATGATCTCTCTAAAGGCAGTGTGGAGCCAGCCATATGTCAGTGGACCCCAGTGGGCCAGTACCAACTAACTTCCTCACCACAAAGCCTGAGAACAGTGCACAGAACAAGTACCTGCTTTCAAACAAGCCCGACCTTGCTGCCACAGGATTACAAGACCTCCCCCTGGCCCCAAACCCCCAGCCATACGACACTATCTCAGAGAAGAGCAGAGAAACAATTGGAAATTCTGACAGACTGAACATTTACCTAAAGAGGCTGAGTCATCTAAAGAAATTACCTAAACAGGAAGAGACAGTAATGCAGTTAATTAGCAAGATTAAAGCACTCCAACCCCCAATTCCATGTTTCTAACTAGCAGAGTTAATAAGCTCAGGAGAAAAATTAAATCATTATCAAAAGATTCTCCCTAAGCTTCTGAAAAGCCTATGAGAGGGAATTATATGGAGCAGTATTCACAGGGCAAATGTCATTTATCCTATTACATTAACACCTAGTATTCAAAACCTGGTCCCTTTGAAGCAAGGTGATTCTCATTCAGTTGACAGCTTGGACTGATCAGGGCAGAAAAGAGGAGCTCCTCAGTCAGTAGATCTTGATATCAATAGAGATCATTTTTTAATCAGCTCCTTGTTGCTACTTGCCTTGTCCTGCAAAGTGGGCAGGCAGTGATGAGGCTAAGCCGCAACTACCTCTCCATAGCTCTGTTCCTCCCATGTTATGGCCCCCAGACACATAGTCCCCAGTTGTTATGAGATAGATAATAAGAAAAAATTAAAATCTGTTCACAAACTGATAGATGTTTTGACAGTGTGGGAAAAAAATTGGGGTTGGGAGATAGTACATGGAGCAGCTGTATGATTTTAGTCACTGACCTTCCAAGTTTTCACATAATGTGTAGTATTCAGGGAAACACCATTGTCAAATAAATTTGGAATGCTGACTTAAGTAAAGTTAAGCAGACTTCTTATCTGGAGGTCTACCTCTAATAAAGCTAATGTGTATAGTGAAATTCCAAAAGAGCTACATATAAAGTGTCTCAAACTTACTCCAGCGGTATGCTGCAGGGCTGAAACCAGCTCATGAGAGACTGTGGACATCTCTTCCAAACTCTGAGTTCAGTGATGTCACCATGGTAGCTTGAATTGGCCGTGGAGGCAGTATTTACACCCTAGAAATTGACGAACACTAACAGAGCTTCTCCCCCACACCCCTCACAAAGGATCTAGTTCTTAAACATTTACTGCCATAACACTTATTAATAAAGCATATCACAGCACCTAGTGGTACTGGTATTCTATTGCTGTCGTAACAAATCACCACAAATGGAGTGACTTAAAGCAAAACAAGTATGTTACCTTATAGTTCTGTAGGTCTCACTGGGCTAAAATCAAGGTATTTGCATTCCTCTCTGAAGGATCTGGGGAGAGTTCATTTGCTTGCGTTTTCCAACTTCTAGAGCCATCTTCATTCCTTGGCTCATGGCCCCCTTCCTCCATCTTCAAAGCCAACGACAGTAAGCTGGGTCCTTCTCACAGGGCATCACGTCTGCTACCACTCTCTTCTACCTTTAAGGACCCTTGTGATTACTTTGAGCCCTCCCAGACAACCCAGGATAATCTCCCTATGTTCAGGTCAGTTAATTAGCAACCTCACTTCCAACTGCAATCTACCCTTTTCAATGTAAAGTAATACAGTCACAGGATCCAGGGATTAGAATATAGACAACTTTGTAAGGGCCACTTCTCTGCCTGATACAACTAGTGTTCCAAAGAACACACTTTGAAGAAAGTCATAAAAGTCCTTTAATGGGAAGTGAATTGGACTCTCACTTTCTAATTTATCTGGTGTATATTTTTATTCTTTTAGAGCTTCAGTGAATTGCTCTATGACATGGGGATAATGTTTTTTTGATCTACTTTGCAAAGTTGTTTGGTTTGATCAATTAAGGTAATAGACATATCAATGTCTTAACAAGTGATGAAATGCTCTACATGTGTTATTCATAATAATAAATAATAATTAATATAATACAAGGTTTTGTTTAAGGTCAAAATAATTCCCATAGTTTGATTCAATCATTCCCTACCTGCTTGTTCTCCAAAAGATAGGGCTGGCTCTGGCCAGTGACAGGGGGAGAGAAAGCGTGTGGGACTAAATACTGAGAACACATGTTCAAGGTTTGATCACTTTAGAGTTTCTCTTGAGCCTGGATCTAGATTAAGACTTCCAAGAGTACTTCGAATTAGTGGAAAACCTGAAAAAATGCAAGATCTTCTGTATCTTTCAGGACTAGATCTGGGAAAATTCCCCTTAATGTGCCTACTTTTTCCTTTCTCTTTCATCTGTCTATAACATTCTTAAGCCACAATACAGATAAGTGGGCTGATGTGGGGTAAAGAATGAGAAACATTTAAAATAATTGTTCCCTTTTAGACACAGCCTGAAACTCAGACCCTTTTCACAGGGCGGGGTCATATAGAACTAAACACTCTTAATCTTAAATATTGGTTGCCGAGTCGATGTCTTTCTGCATCTTAAATAAATGATTGCATTACTTCTTGAAATTCAATTTTGACTTTTTACTGTTTATATATTTGGCACTTTGTCTTCTATTACCTGCATGTACTGAAGAAACAAAAGTTAGAGTTGGAACTCAGCTTACTAATTCGCCTTTTGCTGGCTCTTTTATCTATTGGACCATTCCCACAATTTGAGGGGTCTTATCACACATATTGTTTCCTGTACCATTCACCAGCCTTGACAAAGATTAGGTGCACAGCTGGAAAAGAGTATTAAGGAATGGATTTTTAAATGAACTGTAGATTTACATAGAAAATAAATCTTCATAAACTATGTATTGATTTGACTGTGCAGTATTTCAAATCATTTTACTCTGCCTCAGGATGTTTTTGACCAAGGCAAATAGCTGTGAGTTGTTAGTTATCAGTCTTTGATAAATCTGACGCTACCCCGGGTTGGTTACATAATCCGCCACCCCCTGGTCCTGGAGATGGCTCCACCTTTGGAATCTGTGTCACATTATGCTGGCATTAACAAAACCAGCCAGGCAAGATGGTGACCTGGGCAGAGGTAAGATTACAAGAACAGGATCACTTTCTGTTTTGTTTTGACTCCATTGTGAGGATTGTGAGTGTCAGATTTAGAGTCTTTGGTGTTGGGACTTTTCTGATAACCTTTTCAGAGCCCAGACTAACCTGTACTTTCTGGGCTTTACTCCAAGGAGCCAGCAGGGAATTGGTAGTACCAGCAGCGTCTTGGCGAAAAGAGTCTTGACCAACCTTAGCCAACCAGTGGGGCTTCTGTGGGCTAGTCCTGCCTGTGAACCATTGTGATGTGAGTTTTCATTAGCTTTGCCTTTCTTAGAATGACAGAAGCTTTGGTATTAGAAATGTATAAAATTCACATGTACAAGAAGAACAAGCAAGTCTTGAAACCTAGAACTGTTTCCATACAAAATGAGAAAATAAAATGCTAAAAACAAAATTGTGTTAAGTGGGGAGAGATAGAATTAATTATGAAATATGGATGGGGCCTTTCTTTCTATTTCAAAAAATATGTTGAAATAAAATATATATGTATTACTATACATCTATACTTACATATATACACACATATGTACATGGATATATACACAAATACCCAATGCATATATATACATGCAAGTTTTACATGTATTTATATATGCATTTTACATTTGGTTTAGGCCCTGGGCTCAATCAAGAAAAGCTGATATAACCAAAAAATAATAGAGCATAACTAGCATAATATGACTACTCAATAAAATCAGCTGTATGGGCTTTCAAAGGAATGACATTGTTTTATGGAAAAGGTTCAGATTATAAAGCATATCTAAGAATGACCCCAGACAATCCTGGGGAAAGCAGGAAATGGAGATCCAAGAAGATGTGGGCTGGTCATGAGGTGTTGAAAGTTAATTCTGCTTGTGGTAATCCAACTCCATTAAAATGTACCTGGCGTATCCTACACTGAAACATCTTTCTAGATTCTGCAAAAGACACAAAGGCTAGTGAAGAATGGTCCTTGCTTTAATGAAATCGATGATCTTAGTATCTGGATGCAGGTGAGAGTTGGCAGAAGGAAATATATTAGGTAGGAAATATTTCCAGACAGGTAGAATTAGATCTGAGTGTTCAATTTGATCAAAAAAGCACACATCTCTGAAAGTGGACCTCAAAATATCTCAACCTCTCTGAAACCTAGACAGACCTCTGGATTTCTTTCTTACTGTTCCTTCTCTACCTCATCACCATGGAATCTGTTTCCTCCCCCTAAGATTCACCTTCACCACTGAGCACTCCTTGTAAACATCACCTGGCTCTAATTGTTCAGCATTCCAGCTTGGATGCCTGTTAAGAATGGCTACTCCTACTTATACGCTTACATGCCATGTGTAGTTTTACATATTTCTGCTGTGGATGTACATTTTTGAGAAGGTGCATATGCTTGTCTACCTTTTGCATAAGATGGTAAGTTCCTTTAAGTATAGGAACTCTATCCTTTTCCATGGAAGGCCCCACACCTTCTCATAAAGCATTTGACACTTCAGGTATTCATAAATTTCTTATTCTAATGGTAATCGACGTTTATCACAGAAGCAGAAATTTGAGTTCTTTTCCATCCTCTGGATCCTAATTTGCTTTGTTCTCAAGAATGGAAAACAGCTCTGTGAGAGAATCTCAGTCTGTGGTCTGACGCATTTAGCTGTTTGGAGATATGTAGTCTTTGAGGAAACTGAGCCAATCAAGTCAACTTCTCTCCAAAACCTCTATGACCCCAGAACAAAACACTCCCAAGGGTTCTAAGAAGGTGTCAGTCCCAGAATAGATTAGTTGTATCTAATGCTGATATGAGTTTAGTGGCGATAAATATGACACATATAATTACTCGACTCTCAGCAAGATTTAGTTTTTCACCTTCTCTTATGTCAGTAACGTGTTCATCACACATAGAATGAGAAATCTCATGTACATGGAAATAGAGTCACCAATGAATCAAGAAATAACCAATCTTAGCAGCATCCACAATCCTTGAATAAAGCTGATTCAGAGGACAGTCATTCCCTCTGGTGCTCTTCCAAAGTGAGACCAGAATTTTTCAACACTCCTCCTATCAAGAAATGAAATCTGTTCTTCACCCCTTGAATATGGGAGGCCTTTCAACAGGGTTGACCAGTATAACAGAAGTGACTTCCAAGGCCAGATCACAAAGGACATTGTGACCGCCATCTTTTTGCTGGAATGCACATTCAGAAGTACAACTACTCAGAGACTGCCATGCTGTGAGTGAGCCCAAGCCACATGGAGAGCCCATGGGTCAGAGCTCTGGTCCATAAAGCCATCTGAGCCAGCCCAGGTTCCAGACATATAAATGAAGAAGACTTGAGATGATTGTAGCCTCTGATGACACAGTTTATGCTCAGTTATTCAAATCTTCCCAAGTTGAAGCTTCAGACATGGTAAAGCAAAAACTAGCTATCTCTGCTGTACTCTGTCTGAATTCCTGACCCACAAAACACACAAGCAAAATAAAATGTTGCTTAAGGCCTCCCTTCTTTTTGTGCTTTTGTGGAAGATTGAGAAGACAAGGCCATTAAGACTATTTCATTTCATTATCTATCAAAATTACCCCATTTTCATGATTCACTGATAAATATTAAATTATATCCATCATCAGAAGAATATACATCTAGCTTATGATTTCTGATAGGTAGTCTGTATATTTTGCTAAACCACACACACACACATACACACACACAACTGTCTCCGGTTGACAAGTTTATGTTACTTGTTTCTTCTTTATTGGAACAGGAGAACACAGAGACATTCTATGCTGGGGAAACTGAAAAAAGACTAGACTGCTCACTCACAGCTGGTATGACCTGGAGCAGAATGAAGCACCAGCTCTAACCTGATGGACCAGACTCAAGAAATCAGATGTCACAGTCCCTTCCCTTGAACAACTGATTAGTAGAAATAAGCAACAAGTGTTTATTAATGAAATAGCAACAATTTTAGCGACACTATATATTAGTATGGGACAATGACAGTTGGGGAAAAAGTTATTTTTTAATTGAAAATACCTAGGCTAGAGATTCCCGGAATATTCACACTTTTCGAATATTGAAGGAATAGTATTAGAGCAAGAATAGAAAAAAAGGGTAAATAGGAAAAAGGCACAGGAAGGCTAATAAAAAAAGACAACCTACTAATGATAGTACTAATTCAACTATTCTGTAAATGTGTTTAAAGTGCATTGTATTTATCACCAGGTGTGCACTGTTTATTTTATTGAATATTAATTGAGCTCCTATTTTTGTAACATAAGTATTTCAAACTTAATAAAATGAAACAAAAACCCCTTTTCAGGCTACAAACCAAAATGCAATATATTTCAGTATGATTAAAGGTGATTTTTATTACTGAAGTTTAATATTATTTTCAATAAATAGCATTGACTCCTTTATTTTTGTAAGTTTATGAACCCTATTTCAGACACCTGAATTTCAGAAACTTGGGATTCCCAGTCTTTTGATTTGGCGTGATCAAACCAATTAGTTAGATTATTTTAAGAATCTATCTACAATTACCTTAGCATTAATATATTTGGAATTATTGAGCAGATGGTGGACAATTTGTCAGACTCTAGCTCTTGCCAGAGTCCAAGTCTGTTTGCTTATATGGACCTGGCTTCTGAGACTAGTTATGGGATTAAAACTAAGGTTTTTGCTGGATACAATAATTTTAACTCAGACACATATATTTAACAATGAAAAATGGTGGACATTTTACTAATTTTTTCCATCAAGGTAGAGAGCATACACAGGGATAAATTATAGTCAGGGTCCCTGTGGAGGTCTGGATTGCTCTAGGGTCCCACCCTAAGATGTGACCAAAGAGGCCTTCCCAAAGCTTAGTAAAGCTAACTAATAAATCCCTACTAGCAATTGGGAAGGCAGCTGAAGGAATGTAGATACACTTGTGCAAATCAGTCAGTTTCTAGAAAAAGCATTCAAAGCATAGTAAACGATGTCATGAAAAACAGAACACTTAACCACCAAGATGAACTATTCTTCAACTCTCCTTCCCATTTTGCTCTGTAGTTGACAAAATCAAAGAGCTGTACAGTGAACCTTCTTCAGGAATTTACCCGGAAGCCAGCAGGTCAGCCATCATATTCCCTAGAAATGCCGGACACAGCAGCGGAAGATGGACACAGATTCCTTCTTTCGAATTTTAAGCATATTGCCACTATGCCTGAGTATTCTCTCCTCTGGAGAACTTAACTCTTAGAAATTTAGGTAAATTACAAATCCTCCCTAGTGGGTCAAGTCTGCGCTCTTGGCAGTCCTATCCAATGAATATTATTTATTTTCTGTGAATATTTGAGTACCTTTTGTGCTGGCCATATCCATCAATGAAGCACACTTGCTCTGATGAATCATAGCTAATAATCAACTAACCATACATATCCTAAGGAACCAATATCCTACAAACTAGGGAGTAAAAAATTTACATAGTCCTGGATGAGGATGGGAGAATGTGATATAAAGCATTTTAAAAATAATGTTAAACAGCAAGTTGAGTTATAATATAGGTTTCTTCTATTTAAATGCCATTTTTATTAATTACATTTTTACCTATTTTTCTTTGTACTTTTATTTTCAGTTCAAACTTTGTTTGATACCAACCTGTAGGGTTAAATACAAACTGTTAATTCACCTGGTTCTTAAATTCATACATTGCTAAAAACAGTGTCTACTATTATTAAGCCCTATATTCGCAATTATGCTCTCAGAATTTTAATTTTCTAAAACAGTACTTTTATAACCATTTTCCTATAATCACTTCAATGAACATGGATCTATAAAGCTGTTTCAGCTCCTGTAGGGTGTACCTGGCAATGAAAATGAAATATGGATTCATTCATATGGTCGAAATTACTTTATTAGACTGCTCGCCTCGACTTTAGAAACACCACGTTTCACGTATTTAAATCATTCCTTTTTGTCTCAAAAGGATAAAACCTGGATTGAAATAACTTCCTCCTTTTTCCAGTCAGCTACAAAAGAGAAAGAAATGAATTAAGCAATAGGATTAAATGAATGCTGATGTAGCAGCTCAAAACCACTTCTCAAAGTCAGTAGTGCCAGTCAGGAAAAGAGAGGAGAACGTACAAAGAGAAGAATCAGCTGAAGATATATAATAGGGCAAGTGGACCATGAGTTAATTGCCTAAGGGTCACCTAGGAACCTTGATTAAAAACATTAACATCTTGATGTAACAAATCTACAGGACTTCTTCATGCCTCTTCCCCCAAGCTCCCACAGGCTTTTGGGGGCCTTCTGGTTGCCTTGGTCACAGAAGGTTTTCTTCCTTTAATCAAATTTCCCCTCCCCCAACTCTGTAGCCTCCTGGTTTGCAAAAACAAGAGCCTTTGCTCAGCAGACCAGTTCCTCTTGCCTCCATTAGCACAGAGCCCATGGTTCCATGGCAGCTGATTCCAGTGCCACACAAGGATTTCCAGCAGAGCTGCCTGAAATGTGGGCAAGAAGACAAAGACCACTGGCCAAGAAAGTTTTAAGGTTGCCTGGGTAGGAAAAGGTGGCTGCATATTACAAATATCTGATTAGTATTTGTCTTCCAGTCTCAAATGTCCTGAAAGTTTTCTTAGTTCTCATGTCAAAAATAGGAGGAAGGGAGTCCAATGTGATGAGTACGTGAGGACTTACCTTTTCTTAGCTTCCCTTCAGGGTCTAGCCTCTCTTGGCAATTTCACATCTCTCTTTCCTCTGCCCTCATCTGTGTATAATTTTTCTTTCTTTCTTTCTTTCTTTCTTTCTTTCTTTCTTTCTTTCTTTCTTTCTTTCTTTCTTTCTTTCTTTCTTTCTTTCTTTCTTTCTTTTTCTTTCTTTCTTTCTTTCTCTCTCTCTCTTTCTTTCTTTCTTTCTTTCTTTCTTTCTTTCTTTCTTTCTTTCTTTCTTTCTTTCTTTCTTTCTTTCTTTTCTTTCCACTAAATTGAACATTTCTAAAGAACCAGGACTAGGTCTTCTATTCTTGTTTATAACCACACTGGAGCCTGCTTTTCTATGATTCTAATAATTTGAGAAGGCATTACATTATTCATTGCTTCCCTTCCATCCTCTAACGCAACACCTTGTCCCTATTGGACTTGAGCCAGAAATTCTCTCTTAGAGCTTTACTTTGTTAGCGCAATAATTCTCTACTAAGAGGAGGATGACATGTACCTGAATCACCCAAACAGGTTTTTAAAAAACAAACAAACAAGACGGAGAATTCCTTCCCCTGGGGGATGTATCAGAATGGTTTAGAACAGCATAGAGATTTTTTTAGTTTGAGAAGATTGACCAAGAGGTTCTCATTCCCCTCCCATTTCCCACCTTTCGCTGTACATCCATACTAGAAAGGCACTTAAGAGTATGTTGTGAACAGCTGCTTTAAATGAAGACTGTGCTTACCAAGAGAAGAGTAACTAGTGAAGTCACATTTCTCTCAATGTTTGTAGATTTTACTTCTTTTCTTCGTGTTAAACCTCAGGCAGCTTTCTAAATGGAATAGTCGCCTTCTAAAATGCAAATCTGATTAATACTCTGCAATGATTCTCCTTCATCCTCAGAATGAAGCTCGAACTTCAATCCCTTAAGGCTCATCCCTGGCTGTGCCTCTACATGTTCCCTATCATTCAAGTTTTCTCCAACCCAAGGTACTACACACTGTTACCCCTTAGTGCTTCAAGCACAAGACCCTTCCACTGCAGATGCTTTGCCCTGAATTAAATTTCATGATTGACAACCTCTCACTCTTCCTTTTACCCTTTGTGATTCAGCTCAAGAGCACTTTTCTCCAGGAACTCTTTTTGGAACTCTCCAAGACTGGGCCAGATGCCCATCTGAGGTAAGCATCCTTTGCAAACCTCCCTTGTAGAACTTTTGATCACACCATCTTTGTAATGAGAAGTTTGACTCCATTTTTTCCAGTATTTGATGTTGAGAGCCTCTGAGCTTCACTCTTTTCTCATTCTCTTATGCCATGTATCAGGAGAAGCTGAGAAGACAACATGGATGCTCCCTCATTTCACACTGGTGGGAGATTCAAACCACACAAGCCCCCATCAGGAACTGTTGCCCCAACCTCATCCTGTAACCACAACAAAAACCCAGAGCCAACCACTTTTCCTTGCTCTCTTAAGTCATTTCAGACCTACTTGAAAATCCTGCTCTTCTTGTCTCAGAGATCTCAATTTCTTAAGTACTAAAAATGTTCCTATCTTCTCAGTGTGCATGTGGCATCAGAATCTCAATATCCAAACCAAGCTTTGGGTGGAGGGTCTATCTGCCATGAAAGATGACCATAAAGTAATTGTAGCCACCGTTTTTCTTGCCTATAATCTCCCCTAAATTATGAGTTCTTTGAGGATAAGGACTGTGTTGCTTAAATGTCCCCACTACCATCTACAGTAGTATTATGTCTAGCACAATAGAGGATGCTCAGTAAATGTTTGCTTGTTGAATAAAGTACATGTCTTTAACTGAATGCTTGCTTTCATCAGATAAAATGTAAATAAATTAGGCACTTACAGTTTGAAAGAAACTTGGGTATTACCAAATACAACCCAAATTAATGAAGCATATGTATTATCATTATCTTTTACATTAAAATAAGTGTACAGAAGGTTTTGGTTTTGTTGGCATCATTATCTGTTATGTTAAAATAAATGCACAGAAGGTTTTTGGTTTTGTTGTTGTTATTTTATGTAAGAAGTTACAAAAAAAATTTACTAAAATACAAAGCTGTCCTTTGTGGACTAGTTTGAGAAGTAATGAGATCATGACCCTGGGAGGCATTTAAAAAGACATCAGTTGGAGATGTCCATTCCATTCTCCACAGCTCAGATAGGGTATGTTAGGATTACCATTGATTTGGATAATTTTAAGGAATCTGGAAGTAATCATGAACACAGAGCCAGGTAGCAAATTATATATACATTTATTACACATTTCACAATTATTTAAAAAATGCTTTCAGATGTGATGCTTATAATTCAAAGCAACCAGTATCAAAGTTAAATCTCTACCAGTAGCTGACTTTAATACATTTGGATCATCATCTGCATCAATTACAAGATGAACTGGCTATACAGCATGGTGAAATGAGACAATTGCCTCCAACTCATCCCTGATTTGCACAGACATACTCCTAATCTTGCTACCAAGTCTTTCATAATCTTCCTTGGCTTAACTCTGTTGGAGGAATGCATTATATTGTAACACAACTTCTTCTGTTCTTTTCCATTTTCCTCAAGCCCTCATGTACTGCTTTCTGCTCACTGCTGCAGCCCTAGGCCCTAATGTGAGGCTGGTCACCAAGGCTGCATTATGGTCTCCCTGGGCTCTGGGCAATTTAGCCTTTGTGTGCCTCTTCCTCCATAACAAAATATTAACTACTAAAAATTATTTCTTATGACTGTTGGTTTAAAGATGAATAGATTAATACTATATATTAAAACATTTTCTTGGATCTAAAATTTAATTTTGTTTCTTGTAATTGTAAAAGCAATTAGAACTTTTTTCTGAGCCCCTAAAAATACTGTTGGCCTTAGTGCCTAATGGATAAGTTGGCCTTGCTGGGCATATAAAAGGCTCTCGGTCACTGTTTGATGGATGGATAATGGGTGGGAGAGGGGAAGAGAATGCACCCATCCAGCTAATATTAAAATAAATAAAAGTTCATACCCATATAATCAGTCTAACCCCCACATACACATCCCTGTTGTCACTTGAGGTCATTAGATACGGGGAAGTGGGACTCCTGCTGCATTTCAAGGGGGCCATCCTCAATATTTTCTTCGAAGTCCCCCTCTTTTGTCTGGGACCACCAGGGGCCACTTGCCCCAAGCCTTGGTCAAGACCCATGGGAGCCCCAGTTTCTCTCCCACCCCTTCGAGGTGCTCTCCATACCTCTAACCCTCTTAATCCACCTCTCTTAAATATGAGGTTGACCAGAGGCCCTTAGTTATACCCACGGAGTGGTCTTGAAGTTCTGTGGCTGGGACATGGTTCTATGCAAGCGGATCATTTTCATTGTTTAATGTGGTAATTGAGCTGCCAGAAGAGTGCTGCCGACATGCTGATTTGGACAGACTTTTGTTCACATCAGGCAAAGGACCAATTTTACCATAGGCACATCAGACAAAGGCCCCGTATCTAATGACCTCAAGTGACAACAGGGATGTGTATGTGGGGGTTAGACTGATTATATGGGTATGAACTTTTATTTATTTTAATATTAGCTGGATGGGTGCATTCTCTTCCCCTCTCCCACCCATTATCCATCCATCAAACAGTGACCGAGAGAAAGTGATCAGACAAAGGACAACCCAAAGCCATACATATGGGCCCTCTGCATGTGCCCACTGAAGCAGAGCCTGGGGTCTAGGGCACCTGAGGATGGTGGGTAGTGCTGGCAGGCTTTATTAAGTGGAATCCTCCCCACCCTGCACTGGGAGCCAGGATGGTCACCCCACCCATTTCCCATCTCTGTTCTGTGTGGCAAGTAGTCTTCCAGGGTGGCCACATCTATCTGCTCTTAGGATGTTCATTGCTCCCTAGTGCAAACAGGCCCTTCCCATTCATGTGGTGACAACACACTCTTTGGGTTGATCTTAAGCCATATTGGATAAGGAATACACTTTCCTTGAAAGAATCACTTTTCCCACTCCACCTATGGCCCCTTGTGTAACCTTCCTGCTGGTAGCCATGTGTGGAAGGCAGGTTGTTGATCAACATTAAAAGATGTCACAACCCAGAAATGCAGTGATTATGACCCAAAGAGTTCAAGAGAAGACATGGTTGGAAGATAAATTTGTTCTATGTTTATTTCACAAAATTCCACACAATAAATTCAACATGACCAGAACATGGATAATTGTTCATATTTTCTGTGTACTTTATAAGATTTGCATTTGCCGTCATCACTAACAAAGCCCAATAAAAACCTTTGAGAGAATCTGTGGAAGCCAGTATTCATGGATATGTGACACCGATTGTGAGCAGTGATGCAACCAGCATCAAGTAAATGGAATACATGGTACTGGGCAATTTCAGAGGCAAAAAGACCAACGTTGTTTTAATACAAACAGGGTCCAAAGAGCATGGTAGCAATTGCAATACTGCTACCTTATTCTCGCGGTGGGAATTATTACATTTAACAATTAAAAGCATGAAGAGCTGGTGCCTGAACACTACAAAGAATCTTCACAGGCTCTGATTGGACAATGAACAAATAAATAAGTACCTCTTCTCTACTTATTATTGCAAATCTTCATTGATAAGGCACTATACGTGACCTCATGAATGTTATAATAGATTTTTAAAAAATAGGTTTTATAAAGACTCGGGTCTTGCAAAAAAATAAATATTTGCCTCAGGCTTTGCACACCCAAAAGGTGGCCCTAAAGAAAAAGCAGTTGGAAGGATTCTTCCTCCTTTCTATATGATAGATTCCTGCATGGATGACATGATTTTTACCTGGATTTCATACAAATTTTAAGGAAGAGGATTAAGAAGCAAGAGGTACCACCTAATTAACACATCAAAGCTGATAATCTGCCTCCCCCCACATACACACTCACATGCACACACTGCTAGTGACAGTTCGTGTCAAGCCTTCAGGCCTTAGCAGTTTATCATTTTCATGGGAATTGCCAGAAGT
>RJWJ010032316.1:0-18611 GCA_004363605.1 Indri indri
TCACTTAGATCTGGAAAGAGTTCTAACTGACACAGGATATCAGACATCACACTCACATAAATCTAAATAAGGGGAATATGCTTTTCTGGTAGTAATTACATTTAGTCGGTCATGCCATAAATATTTATCGAGCTTCTGCTAGGCACCATTCACTCTGCTACGTGCTGCTGGAGATTCAGAAGCAGCCCTCAAGGGACAGGTGGCCTGGTGGGAAGAGGATCTGAAGCAGAAGACAAGGGTAAAACAAGGTGGAAAAGGAAGGTGCCCCAAAAGATGTAGATCGTAGACTAAAAGGACTCCAGGGGGAAGCTCACGCCACGGGAAGGCTCGGGAAAGGCTCCTCTCTGATCGTGGGATCATGTCTTCCTGTTCTCTGAATTCCAGGTGCTTGGCTCTGTGCCTGGCACTGGGCGTGTGCTCAGTAAATCCTCAAAGGATGAATGGCTTCAAGGAGGGTGTGACACTCAGGAATAGGACACCCGAACCCCTGAGCCGAATCTCCAGGCAGAAAGGTGGGCAGTCACAGACCCTGGCCCATAATTTGTGCTGCTGGCATGGTCTGGTGCCAGAGGGGATGCTTTGCTGTTTAAGAGTAGAGGAGCCAACTCAGTTCCAACTGGGTGACTGGCAGCAATCTGATTTCTATCCATTTGGTTGTATAGGAACCTCCTAGGATCTGTCTTTGTCCTTAGGTTTCTTGATAAATAGTACTTTTTGAAGAAACAGATATATCATTATTGATTTTTTCCTGATTATAATTTTCCCATGCTTACAAAAAGTTTTTAAAAAATAATTACATTTTCTTTTTATTTTAGAGATGGGGTCTTGCTCTGTCACTCAGGCTGGAGCACAGTGGCATGATCATAGCTCACTGCAGCCTCAAACTCCTGGGCTCAAGCAACCCCCTTGCCTCAGCTTCCCCAGGTGCTGGGACTATAAGCATACACCCCCATGCCTCACTAATTTTTAAAATTTTTTGTAGAGACAAAGTCTCGCTATGTTGTCTAGGCTGGTTTCAAATTCCTGGCCTCAAGCCATCCTCCTGCCTTAGCCTCCTGACTTGTTGGGATTACAGGAATGAGCCACCATGTCCAACTTCCTTACAACATTTTCACGGAATATATTCAAGCATAGAGAAGAAACAAGCTCTCATAATCCTACCACCAAGAAATAACTACTCTCTCTCTCTCTCTCTCTCTCTCTCTCACACACACACACACACACACACACATACACACACGCAAAAATGGAACCATTCTAATTTAATCCACTTGAACATTATGTCATGTCTTTCCATGTCAGCAAATAGAACAGTATTGTTTTAATGGCTGCTGAATATCCCGTTGTAGGGATGGATCAAAATTAATGGAACCGATTTTCTGTTGTTGGACATTTAGGTGGATTCCCATTTTATGCTGTTATAAAACCACTGCGGTGTACAAACATCTTTATAACCAAAATATTATATATTCTAAATTATTTCCTTCGGATAAATTTCTAGAAGTAGAATGTCTGTGTTAAATGAAATGCACATTTTTTAAGGGCCTGTGACACATGTTGCCAGTTTGGTTTCTGGTGTTTACTATCCCCAATACTGGTGTTGTCCTTTTTCTTTCTTTTTTGCCATCTGAAGGGTGAGGAGGTGTAGACTCACCTAACAGTGCCAGGGGAGGGGTCGTGTTGGTCTGGCCTAGTCTCTTCCCAGAGATACTCCCTGATAAGGAAACCTTTCTCCTGGAAAAGGGTCTGAGAAGAACAGCAAGTGCCCCCTCTAGGAGCCCAGCCCCTAAGTTTGGAGGGGCCAGGAACTTCACTTTTCTAGTCTCATGTTTTAGGAGAATTACCTCCTTCTCCCTTTAGTCCCAGGCCAGTGTTTCTCTGAGTGCTCAGGCTGCAGGTTCTTGACACAGAGTAGAAACAGAGGGAAACTCAAACTGTGTGTAGGTCCTGTTAGCTAACTTGGGAAAGAAATGGGAGCTCCCAAGTCTCTCAGTGACAGTAGGGTCATTTTATCATGTGCTATGTCCAAGGAAATCAGAGATGGTACTGGCAGGAGTTTTGTTCGAAAAAAAGCCTAGTTTATTCTTGCCACAGTAACTATTCTTCCCTCTTTCTCCCCTTTAAAGTTTAATGCTGTGCTCTCAGCAGGGATGCTTTTCCTTAATTGATGGACACTCCCTCAACTGAACCATCTCAGGGGATGCCGAATGATAACCAAGCAAAGTCCCAGTGTGAGGAACAGGCCCCCTTACCCAGAAGTGGTGTTCCTGGGAGTCTCTGTGGAAGAATCTAGAGCCAATATTTCTCATTCATTGGATGCTGATTACTGAAGACCTTCTCTGACACATGCCCTGGGCTAGCTCAGAGCTAGTTCATGAAGACCATTGCTCATGGTCTACTAAGGGAATTTTCCTAAAATTTCAGGAGCTCAGTCACACTGAAGCTCTATGGTGGAGTGAAAAAAATCACAGGCCTTGGAGTCATGGGCTCCATTCTTTTTTGGATGTTGCTAACCCATCATGTCCCCTGTCTGAGCCTCAGTTTCCTCATCTGTGAAATTAGGATGGTAATGGCAACTTCATTGAGTTGCGAGGATTAAGCAAGGAGAGCCATGAAAAGTGCTTTGCGTAGAGCTCAAGGCATAGTTAGCACACAATAAATCCTAGTTCTGTGATGATTATAATCTGAAAAATGAAGAGAACAATGCTAATCATACAGAGCCATTACAAAGATTAAATGAAATAAGGCTTGTTAGGAAGCTATACCTAGAAAGTTCTCATAAGATGGTAGTTTTAGAGCCATTTCTTTGTGTTAGAAACATCATTCTCGAGGGGTGAGAAATGTGGAGGGCTGGAAGATGCTCAAGTCCAGAGAGATATTGAATTTTCGAACAGACATAGTTTTGACTTTTAAAGGCAGGCTCCTCTTCTTGAAGGGTCTCCAGTAAATGTACAACAGGGAAGAAATAATTGCTATTTGAGAACATGAAATGTTTATGGTTGCTTTGTGAATTATAGAAGAATAATATAATTAATCTGGAGAATAAGAGAGAGGGAGAAAGGCTCTCAGGGATTGACAGCAATAGGGCCAGGGACCCAAGGGCCCAAGGAGATTACAACCAGTCATGGACACTTTTTTTTTTTTTTTTTTAGACAGATTCTCACTCTGTTGCCCTGGCTAGAGTGAGTGCCATGGCGTTAGCCTAGCTCACAGCAACCTCAAACTTCTGGACTCAAGTGATCCTACTGCCTCAGCCTCCCGAGTAGCTGGGACTACAGGCATGAGCCACCATGCCCGGCTAATTTTTTCTATATATTTTTTTAGTTATCCAGATAATTTCTTTCTATTTTTTTTAGTAGAGACAGGGTCTTGCTCTTGCTCAGGCTGGTCTCGGACTCCTGAGCTCAAACAATCTGCCCGCCTCGGCCTCCCAGAGCGCTAGGATTACAGGCGTGAGCCACCGCCCCTGGCCCAGTCATGGACACTCTTGGTCAGAGGTCAGTCGATGAACATTCAATAACTAACTGTGTCAAGCATTCAGTTTGAAGTCCCCCGCCACCCAGCTCTGTGCTGTACTTACCCTCTGTTCACTCCAGATTTTGTAAAGATCTGTTGTACACAAAACATTGGATTGGTGGCTCTTGGGAAAGGAAACAGAGGCAGCTTTGCCCATGCTTAAGGAGAAGGGGCTGGAGACTTGAGCTCTGAGCAGGAACTCGGAGCAACAATGGACAGGAGCTTGTGTCTTTCCCCCTCCGGGAAGCCTGTGAACTGTGCGATGAGGTGAGTCATTTCAGTTGGGTATTAAAGCAAAGGGTGACTGTCCCAGAAGGCTGAGGCACTCGAATAAACAAATTCAAATAAACCCTCAGGATGAATTGCTTGTTAAGTAGGTTTCTAGGAAGGTCTTCCAGAATCCAAACTACTTTAAAACAAAACAAAACAAACAGCAACATATGCATGAGTGTCTGGAGAGTTATGGGTGCCAATTTTTTCTTTTTTCAGAACCAAGACAATTGGCGATTTTTTCCACAGTAGAGAGATGAGCTTTGACGACTCAAAATTGTACATGCAACAGCCTCAAACATGGTTCTAAAATGCTTTTCCAGTCCCAGCGGGACCAATTTGGCACTCGGGGCACACAACATTTTCTGTGTGCCACCTCAAGCTCTGGCATCGTAATCAATGAAGAGGAGCTTAATGATGAATTAGAACACTGCCTTTGGGTATAAATTACCTGTCACTTAACACACAAACTAGAAAGTCCTCCTCACTTTACCAGTGGTTGTGTAAGTACCCACCAACCCTGCCCAATTTTGAGTGGATTTAAAATTTAAGAGGCAAGAGAGTCCTGGGTTTTTTGTTTGTTTTTTTTCCCTTAGTGATCTGGCTGAATGATTTCTGTTTGACACTGCAAGGAATTATTAAATTTATTATATGGCAAAATGGAAGAACAGGGAAGACTATGGAAGCTAGAGAGAAACCTTATGAATCTATGACCTTTAAATACAGAAAATGGGAGTAATAGGGGCAACATTTAGTTACAAGGTAGGAAGGAAATAAAGAGACAGAGAGATATGACGTGTGAAGACGTGTGACAATAATATAGAAACAGCTGCTGTTTGAGAATCCACTACGTGCTAGCGCTGGGCTAGGACGTGTGCCAAGTTATGGCACGCAAAAGCAAGTGTGGTCTCAGTTCTTACGGAGCTTACCCTCTGTGGTCTACACTACCGGGTTAGATTTCTATGGCAAAGGTCATGTCCACTGATAGGCCTGGACCTCTCCAACCTCACCTGGCACCAGTCTGTTCCCTATCTTTCCCCTTCAGTGATTTTGGAGTATTCTCAGTTCTTCCAGCCTGCCAAGCTCTCCTCCTGCTCACATACTCCCACGTACTCTTCATTGTCTGGGAGCTCTTTGCCCTTTTGCTATGGTTTGAATGTCTGTCCTCTCCAAAACTCATGATGAAATTTAATCCCCAATGTGGCAGTATTGAGAGGTGGGGCCTGTAAGAGGTGATTGGGTCATGAGGGCTCTGCTCTCATAAATGGATTCATCCACTCCTGAAGGAACGGATTACAGGGTTAATGGATTAATGCCTGTCATAGGAGTGGGGCTAGTGGCTCTATAAGAAGAGAAAGAGACTTGAGAGAACATACTCGGTCCCCTCACATGTGCTACCCTGGCTGGCTGGAACTCTGCAGAGTCCACACCAGCAACAAGGCCCTGACCAGATGTGGCCTCTTAACCTTGGACTTCTCAATCTTCATAACTGTAAGAAATAAATTCTTTTTCTTTAAAAATTACCCAGTTTCATGTATTCTGTTATAAGCAACAGGAAGCAGATTAAGACACCCTTCTTACCTAGCTATCTCCTTTTCCTCTCAGCTGAGACTCTTCCTTCCTTAGGGAAACTAGCTTCAAGCCTCCAGTTATATGTTCCCACAGTTCTCCCTGTATGGCTTAGTTAATAACTTGTAACTATGGCTTTGGACCAGTCTTCCCACTACTCTGTGATCCACAAAGGCTGGGATAATGTCTGTCTTGTCACCAGTGCCTAGCAGGGACCTGGCACATGATAGATCTTGTTAAACACTGGGGAGGTGAAAGCTTTACTCCTGACAGCCTGGAAATTATGGGTCTTAATGTAATTTAAAACACTAGATTGTCCTCTTTTTTTCTGTCTTCTGTGACATCTTGGTATTTCTTTATTAGGACATTTAGTTTTTACCCACAATCATCAAGGCAAAACTAAAAAGAGATGCAGCTAAAGAAATAGGAGATTTTCTTTCTGACATAATAAGCAGGTCTTGGGAGAATGGAAAATTTTCTTCAAGGGGAAGACTAGACAATTGGTAGAGAAGTTGCTCTAAATCTCAGACTTGGACAGATGCTCTATTTTAACCTCTATAGTATTACTCTATGGTTATAGCTTTTCTCATTTCTCACATTTGAAAAGGAAATATACATTGTCTTTGTAACTTTAGATTACAATGCTCTATGAAGGCTTGGACGCTCAAGGACACTGGAAAGGAGAAAATCCGCACTGGAAAATAAGCAAGGAGACGTGCTTTCATGATGCTAAACGCTCTGTGGTGCTGATGTCAGTGTGGGTAGATGCATTTCTACGTAAAGTGCACCCACTTGAGTGCCAGATAGCACCCAGATTTAATAGCCTGCAGGAAAATTTATCAGTGCTGTAGCCTCTACCACAAGAGGCAACTAAATGAAATATGATCTTCTTTAATGTGGCCTTCCAGAAGCTGCAATTGCCTGCGAGTGGCCTACAAAGGGTGAAGATTAACACAGGCACTGACTGAAAATAATAGTTGCTCTGTCGCTGATTTCACGAAATTGAATAGTGACGAAAATCGCTGATACCCCAGTGAGAATCTTACCGGCACAGGAAGAGGTATAAGAACATTTGGGGACGCGCACTAGGATCAGAACCTAACTTTATAGTTTGCAAAGGAGGGGGCCTTCAGCAAGTCATTCATCCCATGAGCCTTAGTTTCCTCTCTGTAAAATGGTTTTAAGAATAGTCCCTAGGCACAGGGTTGCTTTGTAGGACACCTGCCCAGGCTCAGCTGGGAGCAGCTGCGACCCCCTTCGTTCCCTTAGGTAGGAGTTGTCGAAAGCCCCAGACCTGGCAGGCAGGGCTGCCGGCCAGACAGTCCAAGCCGGCCCTCTAGCTGAGGATCAATTTTAAAGAGGGTCGGCAGGGTGGGAAAACTGTTTTCTTCCACTTTCTTATTAGAAGCAGGGCCCTGAGAGGATTCCTAGGGCCATTAGGAAGTTCAAATACTGTCTTGGGTACAATGCAGTGACTTGCGCGGGTCAATTTTTCCTCCGGCTAAATGCACTTAAGAGACTGTTGGGGGCAGGGATAAAAGGACACAGCAATGAGAAAAACATTGGAAAAAAAAAAGAAGAAGCTGCACGCCAGGCTGACCAGCTCCAGATTGCTGAGCTCTTAAAAAAAAAAAAAAAAAAGCAGCCAGACCCCCCGGCCATTTTGCCGGTGACCGTGTGTGGCAGTCAGCTCGGAGGGGAAGCGCGTCTCTGCAGCCCACAGTCTGGGCGTCCACGCGCGGCTCTGAGGCCACTGTGGGCGGGGGGTGGTCCGGGGTCGCGAGGTGGGAGGCGCGCCCGAAGGGCCGCGCGCTGAGGGGTGGCCCTACATAGCCCCCCGGACGCCGCCTCGGTGGCCCTTTCGCGTCACAGGCCCGCCGCTGGTGGACCTGCTGTTTTCTTCATTTCCTGGTTAATGGCTTTTCTTCCCGCGCCATCTGGGACCCTGGCAGGAGAGTCCCGCCCCTCCCCGAGGGCACCGCCCTACTGTCCCTCCGCACTTCAGCATTCTGTCCCCAGACGCGCGCGTTCCAAGAAGACAGGCATGGTGGCGGGCTGGAGTCCCCTTGCGGGAGCCCGCGGTCGCAGGCGGGGCGCCGGGCACGGGAAGGGTCCCCGCGGCGGGGCGGCGCTCTGCGCAGCGGGCTCCACGGCGGCCTAGAGCGCGGCCGCTTCTCCTCGCGTGCCACCGCTTGGGTTCGCGGACTGGCCGCCTTGCAGCGGTGCATGAGGCAACGGTACTGGTAGAGGTGGCATAATAGAACCATATTAGGGAACATGTATAATAGAAACATACTGAGCATGGGAGGTTCTAGAAAGATCACTTTATGAAGGATCTATTGGATAAGAATTTTCCTACCTCTGGCCATTTTGGAGTGGCCACCCCAAGGCCTCGCTACAGCTGGTGAGTTTGACACTGTATCCCATGCCATCAACCCTGTCGTCCATTGAGTTTATTTAGCTGCCTTGGAAGTGCCAGCATTTCTAGGGGCTTGGGATTCCTCAGTTAGTAAATGGACAAGAATCTCTGACATCATGAGACCCGTATTCTAAGTGGGGACACAGACAATAAATCGTTAACATAAATACAACGTAAATAACTATATTCTATTGCTTTTGCCCTCACAACACTTTTATGAAATAGATGGGGCAATATTATTAAATGATGTTACAGTTGAGAAAATGAAGACTCAGAGAGGTTAAGTGACTTGTCCAAGGCCACAGAGCTAGTACAGAAGCGGGATCAGAGGCCATGATCTCTAGCTCTTAGCCAAGTGCTCTTTCCATAAAACTCTCTACCCCTGGGAAAAAAATGAGGAACTTATTGGAATAACAGCAGACTTGAGTGCATGGCATTGTGCCTGATATTTAGGGGCATTCAATAAATAATTTTAATACATATTTATTGAGGTTTTTATGTGCCTGGCATCATTCTAAGTCTTAGTGTACAAAACAGGCACAGTCCCTGTTGGAACTTACAGTTTAGTGGGGGAGAGTGGTATTAATCAAATATATAAATATTAAAATTAATAAAAATTTACATATTTGACTATATAGTAGATAATCTAGTTAGATAGACCTTACTATATAATTTAAATTTTAACTTTTTTTTTCATTCATTGCTCGTTGAGTGCCTGCTAGATGCTAGGCAGAACTGTAGCCCCACTGTTAACTTTTTTCCTAGGAAAGTAGTTTAGTCCCTTTGTCACAGATCCCTCTTCTGTATATTATGAATGATGGTCTAGCAGCCTATGCTGAACATTGGGCCTTATGTGGAAACTTTGTATTAATATAAACCTGTGTCTTATATGAGATTTATATATTTTGGATGCTCAAATGTGAAATAATTCTATAAGAAGTGGTATTCATTTGCATAAAGGACCAGTTATGCTTGTGTGCTTTAGATGAATGAATCCATAATCCCATCATGCCCATTTGATGGATATGGAAGTTGGGGCAAGAGGGAGATAATTAACTTTCCCATGATCTCTCAGTCAGTTGGCTATAGAAGGGGCTTCGGGTGGTCTCACCGTCAAGGGCTTGGCTCTGTCCCCATGGCTGGGGCAGGCGTAGGTAGAAGGAATGGCAGTGGCAGACAGGGAGATGTGTGGCCTAGGGAAGGTCACTCTCTCAGGGTTTAGGAAATTTCATTCAAGCACAAGACCTTGAAGGACAGTTTGTTCTTCTGAAATGGGATTGGCCAAGGGGCTGCACGTAAGAGCACACACTCCTGAATGATGCTGGCTTCCTCGCTCGGTCACTTGCTGGGGCAAGGAATTAGCCCCTCAGGACCTCTGTACCTCTTCTTACGGTGCTCGTACCCACTGAACATACCATCCCCAAGACTTGGTGAGGTCATCCAGGGGCAGCAGGCAGCACAGTGCCCGGAACATGGTAAGTGCTCAGTGGACATTAGCAATTCCTATTGTGATTTTTAAAACTCATTTTCTCTTGAGTAAAAGTAGACTATTGTGCATGATACTTTTGAGATTCAAAGCATGGCTTCTTCCGAACCTCTACCTGATAGGTGCAGAAAAGCACGGTCGACTATAAACCACCGTACTCTGCATAATTAAGAAACTGTTGCTCTCAGTAAAATCTTTCCTCAGGTTTTCCTTTTAGTTTTGGCCTTCTGATTGTGGATGATGATTCCATAGTGATTGTGTGTGAGGCACTGAGCCCATCTAACCTGCTTTACTGTAGCTACTGACTGCTAGAGGTTTTGCATAATTCTGTCCCTGAGCTGGCAGGTGGGACAGCCCTCAGTTGGTCTTTCACCATACGAGTTATTATTGGCTGTGTGGAGAGATTGCCTGGGTTGCTCCCCAGCCCTTGCTGGGCCAGTTTAGGCACCGCTTAGGAGTCCCGCCTGGCTTCCACCTGCCCTTCCCCAGCACATCCTTGCTCTCACTGGGGCACACAGGACAAAGGGCTGGCCTTGGAGCACGGAGAGGATTCCTTTGGCCTCCTGGGAAGAGGGCTGAGTGGGTGAAGATTAGAGGAGCTCTCAGTGAGAACATGGGCTTTGCTGTGGGTGTAGCTTGGTTATTAACATTTAAATAACTAAGCATATATTCTATGGGCTTCCATTTGTACTTTTGGTCCATACCCATAAATTTAAGAGCAAGCTTACTCACCGCCATCCCCTTACCTCTCCTCCTCCCAGTGAAATCTGGTAGGCCTGTTGGGCTGGTGGTGGGGGTACAATCTGAAGATAGGAGAGTCAAAGAGGTAGCCCTTCCACAATGGCCTCTCTATGCTCCAGCTGCTGGACTCATCACCATGGTACCCTGCTGCCTAGAAAGTAGACTGGATTAGTATGTTGTCAGCCTAAAAACAGAGAGAGGCTCTCTAAAGGAAAATGATATTTATTTGGGAATAGGGCATCGCAATGGGAATATGGTGCCATAGTAAACAATGTGTTTATTAAGGTTGACAGTTCATTTGTTCATGTATTCATTCAACCTAGAGCTTTTCAGACACTGGGTTAGGAATGGGTTTTTTCAAACTCATAAAATTAAACTACTTTTTTTCGGTTATTCAGAACAAAATTTCATGGTACTTGTGGAATTTTTAAGAACTAGAAATTCAGATTAGTATTATCACTACTTTTTTAACTTATAAATTCCCACTCTCTTTGAGGGAAATCACATTAATTTTTTATATATATTTTTCCTCTTCCTGATTTAAAACAAAAATGTTTCTCTGATTCGTGCTGAATCACAGCTAAGACATTTACTGAAGGAATAAGTAACAACTACATACATGACAACTGAATAAATAAGGAGAGAAACCTGTTTAAATAAATAAGATGATGTAGGTTGATTCACCTAACCAAATTATGGTTATTTCATTAACTCTCCAATTGAAATTCCAAATCCTTATTCTATTTGCCGAGGTAAATTTGTTTAACATGAAGCCCTGACATCCTTTAAAATAATTATGCTTCTAAATGAAAGTTTAATTTTTAATCATTTGCTTTGCTAAAATAGAAGCAAATGAGAGGATAATATGACAATTTAAAGGATTTGCAATAGATCCCCTAGAGCTGGAGGAGATATTAATTTTTTCTGAGTACTGCTGACTAGTGGAGGAATTTTAAATATGGTAATAGAACTATTTCCTCATAGCATTTGCTTCTTTGATAGAAATAAAACCAGAGGGAATTAGAAGCCAAGAGAGGTGAGGCAGATCAATGCTACCTGATCAATCCCTGACCTAAAATGGGGACTGTGAGCTTTTCGCCGCCGTGACGAGTCCTCTAGTGGATATCTGGGCTGAAGACTCAGGGCAGTGCAGTGCGGGGCTCGTTATGAAAAAGAGCCAATTCCCAGCGAAACAGAATGAAAACAATTTTTGTCTTAGAACAGAAGAGATAGATGCTATTGTTATTTGCAAATAATGAAATCTGTACAATAGGAAGGACGGCTTAGTTCATTTCCTCTTTTGGCTAAATGCTGTGATTTTTTGCTTTTTAAGTCACTTTCTGGCTGTTGAATATAACATTTGCCCAGTTCACGTTAGGAATGTGAATTCATTTAAGAGCTATTTTAAATCAGAATTACCAAATGAGGAATGAAAAACAAAGATACTTTCACTTAATAACTCCCTAGGTGACAGGTCTCATTCACGAGGCTTCAGTCCCTTTTGGTTGTAACACACTCTTGCAAACAACATTTTTTTTCCTTTCCAGGAATTGTGAATTGTATTGATTTGCTTTACTTTTCACATTCCTCATTGCTTCACGTGGTGGAGGATACAATTTTCAATACCACATGTGCTTATTTCCTTAAAATAAAATGAAAACAGCATAGAAGGAAAATGTACTTGTGATTCCCTTTTGTCAGGCTGCTTCAAGCATTGAACTCAGAAGTGAGGGCTCTTTTTATAGTGGCCCTGACTTGTAATCTATATTTTGTTTGATTAACTGTCCTTGGTCCTTTTAAAACTGGTGAGAGTGCAGTGACATTCACAGCAGTCAGAGTCTTTAGGAGTTCATATGACTTTTTTAAAGCTTACTATCATTATTATTTATTGCACGAACTATATGGCACTATTAATATAAATCAAAGTGAGAGAAAAACTTCATCTACAGTCTTAGTCAAATTGTTTTCATTTTTCAAGTTCCCTCCCAAATCTTGTTTATGGACAGAAGTATTTTTTACGTAGTTGTGTTAGGAGGATAGATAAGGTTTTGTATTTTACTTTTAAACTTAAGATGTCATGCACGTTTTTCAGTATTTCATTATACTCTTCACAATGAAAATGCTAATATATGTATAATATTCCATTGAATGGTGAGACCATAATTTACCTAACCATTTTTCATTTATAAACATTTAGATAAAAATATTATAGTATATAAATATGGCTGCAAAGTATATTTCATTGCATAATTTTAAAAAATTCCTTTTGGTTATCTCCTTGGTATAAAGTCCTTAAAGTGGTGTCAAAGGTATGAATATTTCTATTCTTTTTAGCATATGACAAATTTGTATCCTTAATGAGTTGTACTCATCCACACTGCAATTTTTGATCATACCAGTTTTATCCCTTAGCATTGGGAATTCTCATTTAAATTTATTTCTACTTGAATGGCTAGGAAGTGGGTATATTTTGATATCATGATATCATCCTTTGTCAGTAGACCAGTGAATGTTATTTCCAAGACTTTGCTCTTGCTCTCTTGGGAAATAATGGTGACATTTCTTTAGATTCTTAGCTCATCATGTCTTAAACTAATAATTAGGATGCAATCCAAGGAAGTATTATTTAGACATCTTGGCATGATTTAATTTCTCATGTTTCCCTACTTTATTTTGCCTGTTTTTAGCTGGGATGTTGGAAGCAGAGGGGGTCAAAGCTTGGATTAAAGGGGGTTACGATGTTGCTATTCCCCAAGTTGTTTACCTGATTCTCTGTCATTCCCCTGTGTCTTTGCTGTGTGCTCCATTTAGCCTGGAGAGTTCTTTATTTCTATCCCTATTTTAATGAGTTATAAAGTTATGAAAATGGCTTCCAGGATTCCACGCCCTACTCCCCAGAACCGATTGATATGATGAGCTATCACTCCCATGATTGTATTTTTGTTTTTTTACTCTTTTTTTTTCAGCATATTATGGGGGTACAGATGTTAAGGTTACGTATGTTGCCCTTGCCCCCCAACCCCTGGCACGTCCGAGCTTCAAGCGTGTCCATCCCTCGGATGGTGCGCGTCACACTCTTTGTGTACGCATATACCCGTCCCCTCCTCCCCCCATGGTTGTATTTTGTTATGTGGCACAGTTGACTGCAAGATAGGTTTACTGAGTGGGTCTGGCCCATGAGCCCTTTTAAAAGCCAAGGGTTTTCTTTTCTGGTAGCAGAAGAGAAAGGTTGTCACTGCTATCTTGAAGATGGAGGAGGCTACATGCCAAGGAATGCGGGCAGCCTTCAGGAGCTGCAAGTCGACTTCAGCTGACAGCTGGCAAGAAAATGCTGAGAGCAGACCTAGAACCATGAGGAAGTACAACCTGAATGAGCATGGAAGCAGATCCTTCCCTGGAGCGTCCAGATGAGAGCCTAGCTGCCAACGTCTTGACCTTGGCCTTCTGAGACCTAAAGCAGAGAACCCAGTTGAGCCCACCTGGACTTCTGACCGGCAGAACTATGAGGTAAATGTGGATGTTGTTTTAAGCTGCTAAGTTTGTGGTAATTTATTACAGTAACCTAGAAAACTAACACAATGACACAGAAAGAGATTCGTTGTATACAACAGAAATTACTCTTAACCGACTTTCTGGACTTGAGAGAGTTCACATGTAAGAAGTGCTGCCTGAAGCCCAGGGCTCCTGTCCTCCCTGCTTCAGCTGGTTGAGTTGTAAGCTCCCAAACCTGTTGATGGCTAGTTGTAGTGGTTATTATAATTATATGTTTGCATGTATTTCAGTATTATGTCAATGGAGGACGTGAGAGAGTGAACATATTTCTGCCAAGATGGAGTTGAACGCTTTGGAAAGACTGGATGAATGGTAGTCACTGGAAAATGCTATGGAATTAGGAGGGTGGGGCAACTAAAGACCAGAAAAAGAACTGTAAAGGTTTAGAAGATTTTTGTACTCAGATTGCTCTGCCAGGCTCCCTAAACTCTTCCTCCATGTTAAAGACTTTGAGACTAGAACTTGTACGTAATGCACTGGGAGGACAGCCTACTCTAGAATGCTGCCGTGGCAGTCCCTCAGCAGTGCCATGTCCAAAGAAAAGGCCCTGGCCCTACATCAGAAGAGTGGCCAGTGAAGGCACAGGGTTTTGTTTTAAATTAAAATAAGATGCTTCAGGCATTGGTTTTTATCATATTGGGTGACTCCTCACATGAACTGATTTTTTTTCTTAACCAACCTAGTGCGTCTGATTATGTCATATAAGAGAGCCTCTGTTACAATAGTAGGTATGTGCATGCACACACATATATACCCACAAGAGGGATTAAGCAGGTTATAAATCAATTCGTGAATTATGAATTCGTTTTTGTGAAAATGCATATTCCTAGAAAAAAATGGGTAATATCAGTGGTAGTTATATTTGAGTGGTGAGCTTAGATATATTTTCTGCACTACAAATGTATTACTTTTGAAATACAGCAAAAAAAGAAAATAACAATAATAAAAGAATAATTCCTAGCTACTCTTCAAGGTCGAGATCCGAAAATTTCCTCCCTGAAGTTTTTCTCAATTCACGTGAAGTTTCATAAATCACTTATTTCTTTATGCTCCCAAAGCTCCTTACTTGTACTTAATTAGTTCTGATATTTAGCATAGCCTATTGTGTCTTTCCCTTTCATTTGAGAGCAGGGACCGTGACACATGAATATTCATATTTCGTAACTCTAAGCACAGTTCCCACCATTTAGGAGGTACTCATCCAAAGAGGGAATGAATGAATGGTGTTCTGGTATAGTCACAAATATATCAGAGACTTTTAAAAAAAGGCTCTCTCTTAGTGTCTTTTGGTAAGCAGTTTTAAAATCATACTCTGGCCTATGTGATCCAGATCATGTGTTTTAGCATCTTGTGTAATCTGAAAGCAAAGGCCATACACCCAGCCCTCGAGCAGAGCCTTTCTGGGCAAAATGAGAACAGCTTTCTGAAAAACAAAGGCAAATTCGGCACTAGGTGTGCAGGCACCACACAGGTGTTGGCCAGCCTCTGGAAGAATCTGCACATCAGATGTTCCCTTGTCATTCCCCGCCTGTTCTGCATCTACACTACCTGTGAGCAAGCCTTCTGGGTGTGTAGGGGAGCATTTGCGAAGCGTTTGTGAATTTTTGTCTCCTGCAAGCAGACTGGGCTGTGTCCTGATTTTGTTAGTGTGATTGCTGAAAATGGAGTGGTTTATTAAAAAGTAATGGTCGCCGCCTGACGGATTTGCTTCTTGTAACATTAGTGTCATGGTGATGGATTAGCAGAATCTCAAAAGTGGAAAGGCATGTTTCCACAAATATTTTGTATAAACATAAATTCACTTACAAACGTTACACATTTTCCTTTTATTTTTTAATTTATTATCCTGTAATGTTTACCATGCATCTTTTAGAACACATGTGGCCCTCACTGGAAGGCTCTGGTAAGTGATTCTAGGAGGGCCAGAGGAAACCTTGGTGTTATCTTATGCCCATGTTTACAAAGTTTCCCCTGTATTTCTGAGCTGCTTGCAGGAGGGGAAAAGAAAGCAGGAACAGGCAACCTCAGTGGGCCAGGGAAGCTCTGAGAGAGACCTCTTTTTACTAGAAGGGCAAGTCTGTTTAGTGATTTAAAAACACCCTACCTTCATTTGATCTTTCACTGAAAAATTAAATGACTGCCTTTTACATTGCCTTTTGGCATCCAGAAAAACTGAATTAAGAAATGTATGATTTTTCCCACTAAGGCTGGACTCAACAGCCTAGATAGCTGTACTATAATGTGTTGCCAGGGAGTGGGACCAAAAATGCTCTTTCCCTTAAGAGCATTCCATTAAGGACTTTAGAAAAATGTGTATAGTTGGAGATGAGACTTTCTGTGAGGGAGAGATGTGTCAGGAAGCTTACCCAACAAGCCAACAAGTCCTAGGGACCTACAGTCCTGAGAGGATGGGACACCACCGGGAGAAGGGCCAAGGCTAGTTAAGGAAGAAGTATTAGGGACCCAGATGTTCTAATGGAAAGAGGGGACACACTCATGGTGACCCCTTCTCTGTCTTTGTGGTGGCCAGATTTCACTTGGCCCAGGTTCTGTGGATGCCCATCTATTGGTTTTGCTGCCTGGGATCTATTCTCCCGTTTGCTGGTAGCAGCTCTCTGAGTCTCCTTGGGGAATGCTTTGTTCACCACTTCCTAGGTTTAGGTTTGGGTGAAGTTGACTTCACCCCTGTCCTCAGCCGGGAGGGGTATGTGACCCAGGCCTGTCTAGGAAAGCCTGTTCTTTCCAGACCTCAGTGACCAGAATAGAAATGGGTCAGCATCTGACCCAGTTGGCAGATGCTCAATTGTTGCACATTGGATGATTTAAGAATTCTTCCTTTTATACGTGAAAGACTTTCTTGGCTGCATCTTATAAAAATCTCCCTAGCAACATTCTTTCCATTATGCTTAATATTTGTCTCTTTTGTTGTCGTTGTTATTCAATGTTACAGAATTTGAGATGCAGTTGAATTAACACACACACCATATTGTAGCAGCCTGGGGGGTTAAAGATAGTTAACCAGCTAGAAGAAAAAGTCATTGTCTCACTTAATACTCAGAGAAATGTGAAGGCGGAGATGGGTGGTGGGGGATAGTTTTGATAGTTGAGCATTCTGAGATAAATGGATCTTATAAGAAATGAGATTTGCAAACTGGATTCCAATGGGTTGCTTCAAACAGATCTGGTTAGCTGTAAACATCATTAGCTTAAAATGTTTTCTCTTACCTCTGCTGTCTGTGATAGTGGGCCTCCTGAAAGGGAAAGTGCTGTTCTTTCACATTTTAACTCGTCCTGGGGGTGTTAGAGCTAGCTGAAGTTAGGCTTCCTGCAAGGTACATTAAGCTTGTGTTCCTCCAGGCCAGAAGGGGAATTGTGATGTCTCTTCCGGGTTGAGAGGCTCCAAACGAAAGGCAGCTTTCTAAAATCAGGGCTTTAGTAACAAAAACTAAGGAGATCTAGATCAGTCTACTTATATGCTAGTTTTGTGGTATTTTTCTAACATTCCTACCTGCCCCTCCACCCCCATTCCGTAGTCTTGACATCTGAGATCAAGATCAGGATTTGCAAGATTCTGATGTTAAAATATGAATTGACACGGTGTTTAGAGATGACAGTTTTCACAATGAGTTCTTTGGTGGGGGTCTCAAATTATTCTTTAAATTGCCAGGAAACACTTTATGAGACAGTTAACCAAGTTCCTTTAAGTCAATAACATTAAAAAAGAAGAAAGAAAGAAGTGGTGGTGATGATGGAAACATCTGTATTTTTAAAAGACTAGATTTAAGAAATGAAATGGTCAGCTGGACCTTCTATGGATCCTAATTCAAACAAATAATTACAAAAATACATTTTGGGGCTAAATAGGGGAAATTTGAACATAGTCTAAGTATTAAATGATGTTAAGAAATTATTGTTAGCTTTGTTAGGTGTAAAAATGGTTTTGTGGTGACATAAGATGTCTTTATTTTAGAAATGCATGCCGAAGTATTTAGGGATGAAATGTCTGTCTAATTTATTTTTTTTTAAAATGAAGCAAATATGGCAAAATATTTGTTAAGTCTAGTGATGGTTATACAGGGCTCTACAAACAATCCCCTATTTTTATGGATGTTTGAAGTATTTTATAACACAAAGGCTTTTTTTAAAAAGGACAAATAAATTGTCAGTGGATTCCTCTTGCACGTCTTTCTTTTTTCTTTTAAGAGACAAGGGTCTCGATATGTTGCCCAGGCTGGACTTGAAATTTCTGGGCTCCAGCAATCCTCCTACTTCAGGCTCCCCAGTAGCTGGGACCACAGGAGTGAGCCACTGCACCTGGCTTTTACATCTATTTTAAGGAGCCAATATGGGCACCATCTCTGATGAAAACTATGGAAGAAAACTCCAATTATAAGTTAGGTAGATTTAAATGAGCTTTAAAAAATATTCTCTGCTATTAGAATGTAAAATTATGCAGCATTTATAAGTAAAAAGTTCATGAAGCTCTCTTAATTCATCTATGTTCTGTGGGTGGGGATAAATGAATAATAGAAGCATTGCCTATTGAAGGAATAAAATTTTGACTCATAAATTGAACTTCATGAAAATTATTTAAAGTACTTGTAGGT
This sequence comes from Indri indri, assembly GCA_004363605.1. Lineage (NCBI taxonomy): Eukaryota > Metazoa > Chordata > Mammalia > Primates > Indriidae > Indri > Indri indri. Next base: position 18,161 of record RJWJ010032316.1, read on the forward strand.
ATAATAGGCTCACCAGAAATAGTTCTCATTTGCATGATAGCATTTCCAATAAATGAGCAGAAAGTAGTATGTGTCCCTTGTAGAAAATACAGATAGATCCATTAGAAGAAAATACTCCCATGATTTCACCCTCTCTTATTGACATGTTGGTATATTTCTATTTAATACTTTTTTTGAGCATGGGTTTGTATTTGTCTTTTATTCGCCTTCCTCCCTTCTTCCTTCTTTCCCTTTGTCCAGACCACCATTAGATGTGAAAATGAAATCTGAAACAGGAAAGTGGCTACACCCAAGATTGGAATTCACTTGTGATGAAAACACTCCAGTCCCGGAGTAAGGCAGGCTTTACTTTGGTAATTTATGGTGTTTTTAAACAATAGTCAGACATCTTTTATTTTTCTTTATTTTTTATTTCTAATTGACACAATAATTGTACACATTTATGGGGTAC